>BPTQ01000006.1:346789296-346900588 GCA_019973895.1 Chrysanthemum seticuspe
TTCATCAATAAATATCCATCCTAAACTTTTTAGTGACGGGTTTTATTTTATTGGCAACCGAAATTAATGGGAGGTTATAATGGCAACCTTGTCATGAAATTATGCTGTTTGTCATGAAAGGTGTATTCGTCATGAAAGGGTTCGTCATGAAAGAGTTCGTCATGAAAGTCCTTTATGTCATGAAACGGTTTTTGGAAGTATATTCGATTCATATTTGCTTGTAGGAGGGGAGTTCGTTATGTGTCCTGATATGGATTGTAGAATATCAGGAGGGGAATTTGTATCGAATCATCAATTAGTAAGGTTACGAGTGCTGGTTTACTAACTTAGCACTGTGTAGTTTTGGAAACCACTCATTTAGTCGATGTAATAGTAGGCACACTTGAAATTGGTGTAATTATTCGGATACGAGTATTGTCAGAGACTATTTCACTACGGATTAGACTTATACGAAACAAAACCTTACTATGTGTCCTAAGAAGTGTTATGTTTAACATGAGAGTAATAGTTATAACTATCCTCATAAGAATTTTAACTTGGGTATCAGGTCATAGGCTTATTAATGTGGTTAAAGTTCACACGGATGATAATGTAGCTGATTTACTCACCAAAGGTTTTGATGTGTCACGATTCAATCATTTGGTCGTGAGCATTGGAATGATTAACTACTAAGCTATGTTTAAGGGGAGGACTATAAGATGTTAGGTATAGTCCTGTGTATTGCTTGAGGGGAGGATGTTCGTTTATACTTAGCTTATATGAAGGTTTTTGGCAAAGTACTGTATTTCCTGAAAGTACTGCTTGAGAAAGTACTGCTTGGGAAAGTACTGCTTATGTGGAAAGTACTGTTTGTCGTATTAAAGTACTGTTCCAACGGTAATATTGGAGGGTAATTAAAGCCAACGGTTATTTTATTTTGGGCAGTGATTTTTCAAATCCTACCTATAAATAACTACTTTCCGATTTTCCCTCTCACTTTATTCTATACATCTTTTCCATTCTTATCTCCCAATTACCATCTCTTTATTATTCATTACAATCTTACTTGTGCTACTTTTACAATCATGGTGAATCGTTTATCTGTTTCGAAGCACAATATGGTGGCTAATTTGGATAAGACTGAGGCGAATGTGGCTTTCTATGATATCATTGATTATCTCGTTGGATCTCCTATTAGCTATGCTCTTTTAGTTGAGCCAGATATAATTGAACCATGGATTCAAGAATTTTGGGCTAATGCTAGAGAGAATATGGAGGAGGATGTATACTATATTAGATCCTCAGTTGCTGGAAAAACTATCAAGATTACAGAGGCCTCCATTCGTGATGATTTATTATTCGGTGATGAAGATGGGGCTATTCGATTTGACAAGCAACTGATATGGGATACTTTTAGAAATTTGGGTTATGAAGGTTCTTTAACTGAACAAACTTTCAAAAAGGCCTTATTCTGTCCTCAATGGAAATTTTTGATACATGTTTTGCTCCACTGCATTAGTTCTAAAAGCACTTCTTGGGAGCAATTTGGGTCGAATATTGCGTCTGCAGTAGTTGGTTTGGCTACGGATAGAGTGTTTAACTTTTCACGGCTTATTTTGGACGGGATGCTATCGCATTTATCATCTGGAGCTACTTGGTTGATGTATCCACGGTTTCTACAGGTTTTCTTGAACAAACAATTGGCTAATGTTCCGAAACCTACTGCTTTACTACCTGTCAATGTTCAAAAAGCCAAAATCTATACCTTCATGGCTAAACGCAGTAACTTATTCAGAGGTGGAGATATTTCTTTAACAACATCCATGATGGAAGTTGTACAAGCTGTTCGTGATGCAGCTAACGAGGATGAAGAAACTGCAGGTTTTAATAATGATCAAGGTACTGCTTCACAAAGTACTGCATTTGCAAGTACTGCTTCACAAAGTACTGCATTTGCAAGTGCTGCTTCACAAAGTATTGCATCTGCAAGTGCTGCTTCACAAAGTACTGCATCTGCAAGTGCTGCTTCACAAAGTATTGCATCTGCAAGTGCTGCTTCCCACAGTACTGCATCTAAGCGTACTGCTTCTCGTGAAGATACTGTTTTGTTACAAGGTGATGTTTCTTCAGGACCTGAGGTTCAAGTCGATATTGAGCGCACACCTACTCCATCTCCACAACATTCTGTTTCAGAGATTCAAGGTGCTGCTCCTACAATTCCTCGTGCAGGTTTAACTCTGGATAACTATGCTTTGACAAAGGCGCTTGCTCGATTGAATAGGACTGTTGAGCGTCAAGCTAAGACTATTCGGAAGTTGAAGCGTAACTACTTCTGGTTAAGAAATTTTATTAAACCCTATATTCAAGGATTCAACTTGTGGGTTAAGGAGGAAAATAAACGTCGCAAAGCGCTTCGTAAGGAATTGAAAAGTAAGAAGGTTCCTAAGTCATCTTCTGTCAACTTGGGGAGGAATTCTAAGAAGGATAATTTGAAAGAAGATATTACTCACAAAGAATCTGAAGAAGATGTTATGAAACAGAAAGAAGATTTTTCTGAGGAACAAGAAGTAGAAGTACAAGTTCAAAGTACTGATAATCAAGGTACTGATGTTCAAGGTACTGTTGATCAAAGTACTGGACATCAAAGTACTGAGTTTACTGATACATTTAGGCCAGAGGTTATAACACCAATAACTCCAAGGGTTTTAAATTTTGAAGAAGAAGCTGGTCCTTCTACATTTGTTAGAGAAGAAGAGGAGGAAGCTACTTATATACCCATCCATTCTGCTAGTGATGATGAAGTAATTGCTACAATGTTAAATTTATCACAACCAACAGGAGGTGTTATCATTAGAGAAGCACAAGAAGAAGAACAACCAAGAACTGATCAACCTGCAATTGATCCAAAAGACAAGGGAAAAGGTATTTTGGTTGAAGTTAAGAAAAAGAAGCTCACTTTGACAGAACTTAGAGCGTTTGAAGTTGCAAGGAATGAAGCTGCTGCAAGAAAAGTGCAAGAAGAATTAGATGCTCAAGATAGAGCAGAACAGCAAGCTCAAGAAGCTAAAGACAGAGAAGCAGCTCAGAAAATGCAAGAAGACTTAGATGCTGAAATAACTGAACCTTTACAGTCTCCAACACCTGTTAGATTTATGTCAAGAAGACCTAATTTGGCTAAAGAAAGGAATGCAATGATGGCATACTTAAAAGGCAGAGGATTTAAAGGATTGCAAAAGCTAAATTATGTGGATATGAAAAGATTATATGATGCTGAGAGAGAAGCTTATAAGAAAAATGTTGCAGGCATTAAAGATTTCAGCGAAGAAGCTCATTGGACTGAAGCTGAAAGGAAGAAGAGCTTAAAAAGGAAAAGAAAAACTGAAGCTACAGATGTTCAGTTTTCAAAGAAAGAAAAGGTTGAGTTAAGATCTGAGACTAGTGATGAACTGAAGAATTATCTCAGAATAGTAGATTTTGATTATACCAAGGAAGATAATGATTTGAAGATGAACAGATCAAAGATCAGTGTTTTCAAAGTTGAGAAATCCAAGAATGGAGATTACATGGTTTTTCACAAAGAAGATAAAAGTTTTAAAGTTTTCAAGAGATTATGGGATTTGCTGCATGTAATTGATAGAGTAGATCTTTTCTACTTATATCAAGTTGTGAAGTTGTATTTTGAAGATCATCCAGAAGAAGGAATTGGATTGGTTTTACATGGTGATCTTATAACTATGTGGGAAACTAATGAAGAGAGCACTGATGACATTTGGACAAATCAAGAAAACTGGGAAATTGTTTGCTGGAGATTCTTTGAAGAATCTGGAGTTCATGTCTTGGAGCTAGAGAATGGAACAATGATTCACATGTTTGCAGAAAGAAGATACCCTCTTACTGTCGAGCTCATGAGAAGGATGCTTGAGCATGGTTTGGAAGTAGAAGAGGATAATGAAACTGCTTGCATGATGATTAATTTGTTTATTGACTGGACTACCATTGCTGAGAATGATCTTTAACTGGTATGATTTTTGAATAAATACTTTTTGATATATCAGTACTTTTATTCAAAGTACTGCTGATCAGACAGTACTTTCTCAAAGTACTGTTTGCTGCGCTAATCCAGTTAAAATGACTTTTAGAAGAAACCCTTTTGCTTAAATAATAAATATTTTTGAAATAAAGGTTGAATAAATGGTTTTTATGATGATAACATCAATAGGTTATCAATCCACCATGGTTACAAAAGGATTGACTAATCCATGAGCAAACGGCTCTGGTAAAGATATATCAAATCCGTTTTTAGTTGACAACTTGCTAATAAGTTGGATGGTCATCAACTCACCATATCAGTAAATGTGAAGAGTTGGCTAGCCCACAAGAAATGGCTTGTGGTAAAGGCTGTGGAAAAACCATTATTGGTAATTAGTTCACCATTAGATAAAAGAACTAACTAGTCCAGAAGGGTACAGCTTTTGGTAAAGACTAAACAAATCTGTTGATAGCTGGTGATTTGCTAAAAATCATATGGTTATCAATGTACCATGGTCTTACACACCAAAACATTTGGCTACTCCAAAGATAATGGCTTTGGTAAAGAGTTCTAAATCCATTGAATTTTCAATGATTCACTTGAAAAGTGATGAGAATAGTATGCAACCTAAACAGAATCACTGTACAAATTGTCATATGTTGCTGTGTTACTGAAAAGATGGAGATTGCTGGATGCTACTGTGAAGAAAACAATTCTAAGAGATACTTTGACAAAGCACATATTCTACAAAGATATAAATCTAAAGACTTAAGAACAATCCATTTTTAAAAGATGAAGCTGTTAAAGATATATTCACAAAGGAACTTGAAGTCAAGCAAGTAGAAATCAAGTTAGGGGAGGATTGTTGGGATATGAAAGTGCTGAAGATATCAAAGTACTGAAGATATGAAAGTACTGTAAGCTGCAAAGTACTGGAAGAAGTCAAAGAGTCAAAGTACTGCTAAAGACAGAGTCAAAGTACTGCAAGATAAAGTCAAAGTACTGCTAAAACAGAAGAACTGTTATATTCGTTTATGGAAAGTATTGTATTCCATGTTTAGATTACTTGTCGTACAAGGTTATCAATTGTAAACCGACTAGGATTTTCTTGAGCCTATAAAAGGACTCCTAGATTGGCATTAGAAGTATGATTACATACGATTTTAGAAAAAGAGTTTAGAGAAAAGATCGATTATCTTAGAGTTGTAATAGAGTATCTGCATAATAAGCAGATTTAGAGTTTGTTAATAAAGTTTTTCTTCTTAGCTTTGTTAAGTAAATTCCGCGTACTTAATAAAGATTGCTCAGTGTTTCTTTGTTAATAACTTAGGATTTATCCGAGGTTATTAAACCTTAACAAGCTAGTTAAGTTAGTTTGATTAAAGTATATCGATCCAACAAGGTGTTTGAAACATTTAAGGTTTTCAAAGCAGAAGTAGAGCTGCAATTGGGAAAGAAGATTAAACCTTTTCGATCCGATAGAGGAGGCGAGTATTTAAGCCAAGAGTTTAAAGATTACTTAGCTGAGAATGGAATTGTTCAGAATCTCACTTCTCCATATACTCCACAACAAAAAGGTGTATCTGTGAGAAGAAATCATACATTGTTGGACATGATAGGATCTATGTTTAATCTTACTACTCTACCTTTATCCTTTTGGGATTATGCTTAGAATATGCTGTTCGCATTCTAAATATGGTTCCCACAAAGAAGGTTGATAAGACACCATATGAAATATGGCATGGTAAAGCTCCTAACCTGTCTTATTTAAAGGTCTGGGGTTGCGAGGCGTATTTTAGACGTGACTCAGCAGATAAACTCCAACAAAGATCTGTAAAGTGTATCTTTGTAAGATACCCTAAGGAAACTATGGGTTACTACTTTTACTATCCAACTGAAAATATAGTAATTGTTGCTAGGTATGGAGATTTTCTTGAAAATGATCTCGTATCTCAAGAATTCAGTGGGAGAGTTTATGATCTGGAAGATGATCAAGAAGATGCATTACCTTATGAAAACACTAACGTACTTCCGGTAGAACCTGATAGTCCGGGTCCTCCACCAGAAGTTGAAGTGATTCCCGTTCGTAGATCCATAAGGTCTACACGTGCACCTGAACGTCTATGTCTTAACGTAGAGGTTGAGGAAACTATGTTAGGAGATCTTGGAGAGCCTACTAGTTATAAAGCTGCCATGACAAGTCCTGAAAAGGACAAATGGCAGGTTGCAATGAATGGGGAAATGCAATCCATGAGAGAAAATGAAGTCTGGGAAGAGGTCGATTTACCTCCAAACGCCAAGGTGGTTGAAGTAAGTGGCTCTATAAAATAAAGACTGACATGGATGGCAATATACACATCTATAAAGCTCGTCTAGTTGCACAAGGTTTTACTCAAACTTATGGCATAGATTATGAGGAGACCTTTTCTCCTGTAGCGGACATTAGAGCTATTAGAATTCTCATAGCTATAGCAGCGTACTATGACTATAAGATATGGCAAATGGATGTCAAAACCGCCTTCTTGAATGGTCTCTTAGATGAAGACATCTATATGAAGCAACCTGAGGGGTTCGTGAATCCACAATTTCCAAACCGTGTATGCAAACTTCAAAGGTCCATTTATGGATTGAAGCAAGCATCGAGGCAATGGAATAAGAGATTTGATGAAGAAATCAAAAGGTATGGATTTATTCAAAATCTTGATGAGCCATGTGTATATCACAAAGTTAGTGGGAGTGATGTAATTTTCCTTATCCTTTATATCGATGACATATTAATTATGGGAAAAGACATTCCAAGTTTGCAAAGTGTTAAGGCATATCTTGGACAATGTTTTTCCATGAAGGATTGTGGAGTCCCAAACCTTGTATCTAGAACACTTAGCTTGTAAACGTGTAGTTGCCTTGGATGGTTCCAAAACAACAATGAGAAACTTTGTTGTAGATACACACAAGTATGTGGAATCTACTTGAATTTACTTTAGAAGACTAATGTAAACACAAATATAACAACACCAGCTTCAATATTATTGATTAATAATACGAGTATTCTCCTAGTACTAGGGTTTACAACCTTGAAGCTTTTCTTAAGACGGCTAGATTATTGGTATATGCTTGACCTAGCTAGGATCTTCTTTTATACACTAAGGAGATCACTTACAGAGATAACTATGCATTAAGTATATCATATCTTCTATTGGTAAAAAAGATATGCTGTTACAAACCTTACACGACATACTTAATATAAAACAGTACAAACTCAAACACTATCAGTACTAACATTTGCACTATCAGTACTAACTAGTTAATACTTTTCTACCACCACTATCAGTACTAACTTTAATACTATAAGTATTAACTCCCAGAAGTGAATTTCCCAACAATCCTCCCCTAAACTTGTGATTGGGTTTCTGAATCATAAATTCTTCAGTCCTAAAGGATTCTTCCAAACTCATTTTCCTCTGCTAGGTCTTCTAGCTTGGTCAAAGATCTTTATCAGCAACTCCTTAGCCATTTCAACTGCATTTCCCATCCTTAGCCCATCATCCAACATTTGTAGAAGGGTTCCAAGTGCAAGTGGGTAGGTTCTTTCAACCAACATATAGATATCAGTTCCATTGCATGTAGTGACCAAGTGCAGTCCACAGGAATCAAGCAAGGTCCAACTGAGGGCTTCATCACCAGGTTGGAACTTCCATTGTTCTCCTGTTGGATCAGGTTTAAATATGTTCTGGAGTTCATAGAGTAGCTCCAGATCCTTGTCATTATCTGGATCTCTGTTCTTGAACCTGTTTTTGACTAACTCCCATAGCTTGAGTAGATCATCCCTGTCAATGGATGCAAATAGATCCACTAAGTAAAAATAATCACTTGTCCTTCCACCAGCTCTGTGAATCCTCTAATGCCTCTTTCCATCTTCAGTGTAGATATCACAGTTGAGAATTGGATATCTGGTATTGATGGGCTCTGAGTATAATGCTTCTTCTGGAGCTTCAATCAACATCATCCTATTGAGCTCTTCTTCAATGATTCCACCTTCATCTTCATTAGAGGCTTTCAATCTTTTAGGTACAAATGAAGAAGCTCTTTCTTCAGATGATCTTTTGTAGCTTCCAATAGGTTGTGACCTATCAACAATATCATCATCTTGCATAGGTATGAAGTCCATAAATCTTCTTTGAATGGTGTCAGCAAGTCTTTGAAGAGTCTCCCAAGACAGTTGATTAAGCTGCTTCAGTATTCTTCTGTCTTCTCCTTGATACCTGATGTATTTGCAGAGATACATCTTTTGCTGACTCTTGTTTGGAGGCTTTGAGGCCTTTTCAATCTCTCTTTGCTATCTGAATTGGCTTTGTCTTCTAGCCAAGATCTCACTAAACAACTGAGTTGCTTCATTAACACTTTTACTCTGATCTTGTTGCAACTTCTGTTGTACCTCCTTGGTAGCTTCTACTTTGGCTCTCATGTCATCCCATTTTTGCCAGTGTTCTTCTATTTTAGCCAGTCTTTACTTTACTTTCTCTGCAGCTTCTTTCTGCAACTCTTCCTCATCCCATTGTTCTGCAAGCTTCCTTGCTGCCTCTTCATTCATCCTTTCAATTTCTTTCTTCTTCTTTGGTACTTCCACAAATATGCCCTTGCCTTTATCTTTGGGATCAATCTTTGGAGCTGAAGAGGTTGGTGAAGCTAGAGCACCTCCTTCTTCGATGACAACTCCCTTTTCTTTAGGCTTGGGTGCTGCTGACTTGGTCTTCTTACTTAGATACAAAATAAGAGTCTTCTTGTAAGTAGGAGAAATAGGAACACTGACTTGGTCTTCTTACTTAGATACAAAATAGGAGTCTTCTTGTAAGTAGGAGAAATAGGAACACTATTTCATTGGGAGTCTTCTTGTAAGTAGGAGAAATAGGAACACTATCTACCACCACTATCAGTACTAACTTTAATACTTATAAGTATTAAAGAAGCTTTGAAGTGCCAATACAGCATGTTTCTCTCTTTCTTCTTCATCACTATCTTCATTGGGAGTGGTAGTGATGGTAGTGGCCTCAGTTGTTGTTGCTTGCTGTAAATCAGCATCTATCTGAACAATTGGGCTTAGTACTGATTGTAGAACACCAGGAGTACTAACCATAGTACTATCAGTACTAACTACAACACTAACAGTACTAACTGGGATAGCACTGATAGTGCATGCAGGAGTACTGATTACTTCTTCTGCATCAATGGTGATCTGTACCTCTTCTTCATTAGCAAAAGGACTTTGAAATGCTGCACCACCTTGCCATTGACCAAAATCACTTCTGCCTTGAATATCAGAACTCCTCCCCTGTTTCGTAGAATCCTCTGTTGAGGTACTGGAGACTCTGAACTTGGCCTTTCTTTGGAGAGATGCCGTGACTGGAGATGATTCTGTAGTAGGCTTGGAGAGAAGCTTGACTTGATGCTCTAACTTTTTCATCTTTAGCAGCATTCTGGTATGAACTTTTGCAGCAGATTTCTTTTGTGCATCCAAAGTTATCTCCAGAGTGTTCACCTTCCTACATAAGAACCTGTACAATTTCGTCATATCCTTAAGTGACAAGCTGCCCTCACCACTTCCAGCTGTGTGACCTGCTAAGAGAGGTGGGTCACTGGGCAATTGAGATGCACTCCCAGGCCTAGCCTGAGCAGATACACCCCCTTTTAAGCCTTTGTCTGGGTCCACCCTATGAGGAGTGTTCACTAGGGGTTGGCATGGGTTGGGTCTTATTTATGTTACCACTAGCCTCACCAGCTTTTAAGCTTGGTTGAGTAGTGGTAGCCCTTACCATTCTATCTCCTACAGCAATTGAGATATGCTCATCTAGTACAATGTTAGGAGGAGAATGGGGCTGAGCTATCCCACTCTCATGTCTGGAGTGCCTACTGGTTGATGGAATTTGTTGATTGGGAGAGTTATCAGGATTTGTGGGTGTATGTTGGGAGCCACCTGTGGTTGATGGTCCTTCACCCTCTGCAACAAGCATGGTTTGAAATAATGGCACTACAACCCCACTATATCCTACCACAACCCTTAACATATTAGAAAACACTTTGGCTGTGAGTATTTTTTATGGATAAACATTTTTGTGAGGCTGCAAGTTTTGTCTCTGAAGATCCAGAAATATTTTTATGAACCTGGGATACATCAGAAACTTGGTTTTGCTAACTGCATTTTTAAGCATACCCTCAAAAATATAATTTGAAAAATTGAACACCCAGCCTGTTGCAAGGCATATCAAGGCTGTGGCTATGTTTGTGGGAAAAGCATCCCAGCCAATCCTTTTGTGACTCAAGCATTGTAAGAGGGTATGAATTAGAAACCTCCATTGTGGGGAAAACTAACTTTTGTGAAAGTTGAAAGTATTGTCATGTCTATACCCCATCAATGAGAGTTGTTCAATTATTTTAGTGGCTGGCAAACTGCTAATACCTTCAGCATCTCTAAGAGGAAGATGTTCTCTTAGAGAAGCTTCAGTAATAATAATTTGTGTGCCATCCACTGTACCAATTAACTGTTGTACCCCTTCCTCAGTTGTTGAGGCAATAGCAGTTTGCCAAAACTTCCTGACAGGGGTACATAAGATAGTAGGGTTTAAGAGTAAGGAAAACCTGATGCTGCTTATGTTTAGAAAAGCTACTATCGCAGTGAATACTTCATTGCCTTCTGGCAAGTCCAAGCACGCCACCATGTTGTGCTTATCGATAAAATCAAGAGGAACCATGAGCAAGAAGAATAAGGGTTAGTTAAGTGGGATTTGATCGCAAAAGCCTTTAGTGAATTGGGGTGAAAGCAACTGAAAAGTTATGCAATATATAGAGATTTGGAGATTATTAGTTGAACCGCCTTGTAAATATTTATTGTAAGAAGCAAGGAGAAACCAATTAGGAAACCCTTTTATAAAGAAACAGACGGTAACAACTCTATTTGCAAAATTAATCATTGCATAATAGACTTTTGGAATAAGTACTAACGGCTAGTTCATCAGTACTAACTATGCTTATCAGTACTAACTTATAACCATTAGTATTAACTTTACCCATCTGTGTTATCTCATTGTTTGGAAATTATAATACTAAAACCCCAATTTTGAAGGGATTAAGTGTGGTGACAGACACTTAATCAAGGTCGGCCGTACATGGCCTCTGGTTTGGTGAAAACCAGTGGTTTCAGTGCATAGCACTGCCTGTGATGGATAGTCCCATTAAAAGGGCCTTCCTAACAGGGTTTCCAGCTCGTGGTAGGTGTTGCCTCCAACACAAGTGTTGGATTTACAGTTTCTTGCTGTTCTCTAAGCCAGATGCCCTTGGGCTAGTCACACTATATGTAAACAGATAGAATGGCAAAGAGTGGGCTAGTGCAGAATGACTTGACTATCTGAAACCATCAATTCATGTTCAGTAATACCACAAGATGCCACATAATGCTTTACAAAGTCCAGAGTTACAACAAGTTCCATCATGTGGTTGCATCAGAATGAGCATAAGGGAGAGAACCACACTTGCTGCAACAATCAGTTACCAAATTCCATCCATACTGCTTGTGCTGAACCTGAAAAGTTAGTCCAAAACCAAGAAAATATAATCCAAGATATTTTCTTGCCAATCCGTATTAACTTAACACTGTAACGCCCCAACCCCACAAGGGTAAAGGAATCACAAGTAATGGTGTCATATCAAAGCAAACATATAAACCAAAAGAAATCTTCAACATAAGTATGGAAATAATCCAAGTCAAAAGACTTCAATACATAGGTCCCAGCGGAAAATAAACTCCAAATAAAATGTCTAAAACATAAAGTCTAAATGGCATCATAAGATCAAAGCTAAAATCTCTAAGGTAAGTCCACTCAGCACTCATCCTAAAGCAATACCCAGCTCCAATGCTTAGATACCTGCCGCGGAAGAAAAGAAAAGTGCGGCTGAGCTTCAAAAGCCCAGTGAACAGATATACGAGCAAAACGAATACGAAACAAGAACGAATACGAAATAAAGTGAAAGAAAAACAGTGAAGTCATATTCATTTCAAAAGATAATTCAGAATATACGAATAAGTTTTATAGCTAACTACCTCGAAGCCCAGACACATATGCCATATCAGAAACATATCATAATCACATAAGGCAACATTTGTAGGGGAGACCTACCAGAGTTATGAAGGACGTGCATGCACGCAGCATCCATCATCAGATAACATATAGCATATAACAGATAATATATGGCATATAACAGATCTAGGATGCACCCATACGCCCCACAGACAGATATTAATATAATTCAAACTGAGCTCATAACAGATAACAGATAAGGGACGTGGCAGAACATCACTCTACTGCCCTAGAGTCATGTCAGAAGTGCATTTGCTGACACGGACATGGAACCCCCATGACTAGTTATATTTGGCTCGGGTGTCAAACTATCAGAGGTCAAATAAGAATGTCATAACTGACATAGATCATATTTTATCAAACGTTTAATCATGTTTTCAAAATCAAAGTCTTCATATCATATAGTTCAAAAATCAAATGGTTTATGATTCAAAAATCAAAGTTCAGATAAGCAACAGCTCAAATAGGCACATTAGGGTTCATAGCAAAGGCTTAGGAAATCCGAATATGAAAACGAAAAGAAAACTTCATACGAAACCTTTACTGAAAAGGTCAGAATATCCGTACCTTATTCGAAAGCAAAAGATCAAAAGTCGAAACAGGGAAGCAAAGAATTACTCCTTCTTCACAGAACCTATATACATTAATGTCGTATATATTATTAATGATTCCATAATCTTCAAAATGATCTTTTAATATTTTAGGGTTTCTATAATTAAATGAAACTTAAATGTTTTAATATTAATATCGTAAATTAGGGTTTCATATGTCTTTTATTAAAGTTTAGGGTTTCTCATTCTTTAATGTCTCATTAATATACATTAGCTTACTTGTTACGTCTTTTAATGACTCGTTACTTAACCTAACACGTCACATAATACTCTTTCCTTTTATGTTTCACCATACACGTCTATGATTTTATGTGACATATAAGTTACTTATTACTCGTATTAATTAGGCATTTACTCTATTAGGGTTTAGCATAACTTATTAAATTAGCATATCAAAACTAGGGTTTACGTTTAACATAACCTTTACTTAACTAATGCATCTTCAAAAACTCATATGTAACTCGATTCAAATTAGGGTTTCGGTTATTAGGGTTTAACACTAGTCTTAGCTCATCTTCTTACTTCACATATTCAAGTTATTAAGTTATTGATCTGTGCTAAACAGTCAAGTCAAATTACACAAGCTAGCCACTTGTGAATGGCTAACCGTAACAGACTTAAAACTGCCTAAAACACAAATACAATTAAGATCAGAGGAATATAGGGAATTCCTGGGTCGTTAAGTCCCACGGAGGATGAATTGGTGTAAAAACAACTTCAGATGATAGAATGATCACTAAGGATAGTGATCAGTAAGTTTATTGATGGATAATTACCTAAAGAAAAGATTTACAAATTAAAGCGACTTAAATGCAAATTAAAAGAAATAAAAGATAAAAGATATTAAATAAACGCTATCACTATTTTTAAAGTCGATGAACGTTTAAAACCTACAACTTAAAACTTACGTTTAAAATAAAATTACGTCTACGTACAAAATAAAACGTGAGTTTTAAAGAAATAAAAGACCTACAAATATGAAAATGACATTTTAACAATCCTAATAGTAAAAGAAAATTATTAGAAAAATAATTTTATTTTTACAACTATTTATTTAATTATTATTAATTAAAACTATTTATTAAGTATTTAAAATGCACTAAAATACAAGAAAATACAAGATTAACCTAGAAAAATGAAATTATAACTTAGAAAAGTCTAAAATATGATAAAACTTATTTTAAAACTAAAAATATATTTTTAAGACTTATTATGTATTTATTATTAATTTAAAACTATTTAAAACTAATTAAAATGCTAAAAAATACTTTTTAAACTAAGAAAATTATGGAAAAATACTTTTTATTACTTTTATATTTATCTTAACCTAAGAAAATTGAAAAATTATTTTTTTGAACTTTTTATAATTTATTTGTATTAAAAGCTATTTAAAAATGCCTAAAAACTGTTTTTAATTAAGAAAAATAGCAAACAGTCATGAAAAATTATGAAAATTTCAGGAAAAGTCTATTTTAATATGTAGAATCTAGGAAAAATAGAAAAACATGTGCTTGTTTGGAAGAAAATGAAACTGCTATTATAAGTGCTTATCAATAAGCACTTGAATAAGCCAAATGATAACCAAAGACCACCAAACTGATAAGGAAGCTATAATAAGCTGAAAGAACTAAAATGGAACAAGTTTCAACAAGCTTAAACCTCTGGAATACCAATTGATCAGATTTGATGTGTTGAGCTTTTTGTGCAAAACAGTATTTAGGTACCAAGTTTGAGCTTAAACACAGACTACAAAATAAGCTAATACTGAAAAGCAAAGATTGGAACTTTTATTAGACCTGGTTGAGACCAATTATACCAAAACTCAGACCATGATAAGCTCTTATGAGCTCAGGACAAGCTCACCAATAAGCTGAGACAAACTCAGTATATAATGATCCTGTGAGCAGGGCACATAAGCTCTACTTGAGGAGCTTCTTTGAGTACTTTAGAAAATTAACAAAAATTTGAAAAAATGCTTATAAGAAACTAGACCAAGAAAATTTATAAAACCCAAAGTTTGACTTGTTTTGACCCAAAAATGAGCCTGTGAAAAATCTACCCAGTTGGGCTCAAAACCACTTTTCCAAGTTTTTGACTTTTTATGCAAAACTGAAATGTTGACTTAATTGAAGTTTGATCATGATTTAAGGACTGAATATGTTAAGTTAAGTTATGATGAAGCTAAATTAAGCTAGAGTATCAACTTTTAAGCTAGTGTATGGAATTTGAGACTTATAACTCTAACAGTTAAACATATGGATTAGATTAAGACCTATTTTGACTTTTATACTAATATGACCTTAATATTTTGACTGAACTGAGTTCTAATAACCTAAATAAACATGCAGCAATAAGAGTTAAGGACAGTATCATGCATATACCCAAAGAAACATCTTGATCCAAACACACCTTAGCAAGGGTGTTTTTGCAGATTAAGATTGCACAACAAAGAGATAGAACATTAAACTTATTTAATCACTTATTACTGATGTTAAAAGATCAAATGAACACAAAGATCACAGATTTAACTATAATAAACTAAGATTCACACTTACTCTATTTTAACTGTCTAACTAGGATTATTAGCAACTAAGGTTTTTAACTAACAACCTACTAATTTTACTTTATATTATCACTAACCAACACCAACTAAGCATAAAACAAGAGAAATTAAACTAGATTAGGAACTAATACAGTAGAATGGCATAATCAAGAAATATGCTTACAATTTGAATTAAAGCCAAATTCTGAGAACCAAGAACTGAGTATCACACCTAAATGCTCTCCACAGAGCTCTAAAACCAAAAGCATTCCATATATCAATCTTGCTTCATTCTTGATCAGGTCTCCACAGGATTTTTAATTTTTAACTATTTTCTTGGTAATTTTTGGTATTTTTCTATTTTAAAGCTGAACTGAATTATAAATGTTTTTAAAAGCTTAAATAAGTTACTATAAGCTTATATAAGCTTACTGAGCTTAGAACCACAACCATAAACAACTTAAACCAATATTTGAGATTTTGCTCAAAAATTTGCATAAACTGTATACGTGCATAAAACTTAAAATTGAGACCGGAAATATGTTTGATATACACTGGAATGAGATTACAAATAACTTGAAAATTTAAACATAAGCTGGAAAACTTAAAGAAATTAAAACGACATACAAAATATTAAAATTATACTAGATAGCCTCTCCATTGCTCCTATTTCTGTATTTATTGACCTCAAACTTCCCTTGTCGACCTCTGAGAATATCCCACCATAATCCAACCATTGATTTAGCCAGATAATCAGTTTTGACATTTGTCACTTTTTTGGCGCCAAAATTCCTACGAGCAGGTTTTCTCATTAATTGGCTTTGGTTTGGTGTGGAGGTGGAGGGGGAAGGTACTCAAGTGGATATGGTGAGGTGGAAAGGTGAAAACCAGTGGTTAAAACCACTGGTTTTGGCTAAAACAGCTTTGGTGAAGGAGGTGAACAGTACAGGCGGTTTATTCGAATTTAAAATCTGGGCCGGGTCAAGGGTTGGATTGGGCTTAGTAATAATAGGGTCCGGTTTGGTTAATGTTAACAACAAGGACCATTCATGTAATTCTCTGAAAGTTGAGGGGCTGGTCTTGAACATTTTCCAAAGCTCTCACAAGGACTAAAACTGCCAAGTAAGAATAGTACAAGGACCTTTGTTGATAATTTCCATTTTTATAAATCTAGGGACCAAAATTGTCAAGTTTGAAACTTGAGGGACCAAATATGTAAATTCTCAAAAGTTTTCTCATAAGGACCATTTATGTCAAATATGAATAGTACAAGGTTTATTTTGATCAATTTCCAATTTTTAAATTAACGAAGGACTATTTTTGACATTTTTCCAAAGTTGAAGGACTAAAGTTGTCAATTTGTGATTTTTAAACTTTAAAGGGTTTATTTTGACAACTTTTGAATCTCAAGGACCTAAAATGATATTTTACAAGTTTTTGAATTACCAGGGACTGATTTTGACAACTTTTATAACTTGGGGGACTAAAATTGCCAATTATGCAAACTTGATATGTTTTTTACCAGATTTTGATGTTTTTGCATTTAAAACATATAAAACACTTGTTTGTGATATTTTTATCATTTTGATGTGTTTCTGAGTGTTTTCAGATGTTTTTGGCATTCTAACAGTATAAAAATGATGAGTATTTAGACACTCATCAGTTATTCACCTTATTCGAAAGTTAAACATGGTTCGGTCCTAATTAATATGTTTCGGCCCTTATTAAATCAACACAAACATGACTCGATTCAATATTACATCTTACGTTACATGTTTCTTATTAATTACAAGTTAAATCAATTAGGGTTTGTCTTGGTTTTGTTTTACACTTCTCGGCCAACCAAAGAAAACAAGAAAACGCGACGAAACAAAATATAACTTGACATATTCATGCAAGGTACGTTAAAGGAAGACAAATAAACGATATACCTTAACTCGTTGAAGCAAAAATCAACACCAAGGGTGTTTGTCTATGCTCGGCCGAATAGGGAGAAAAAAGAAAAAAGGAAGAGCAAAATAACTAGGGTTTCAAACTCATGATTATGTATGGTATATATAGTTGTAGTATTTGAGTTAAACTAGGAAAGTAATTGGGTTTGGGTTTGGGTCCAACCGGTCACCATCACCACATGCACCACCATTGGGCTTCGGCCCTAGTCCATACGAAACAAACAAACGCGACCCAAAACATTTACGAAACATAAATCTTCGTCGTACCAAAATCAATTACGTAATATATTTTAGTTAGGGTTTTTAAGTATTCGCAAGTTAATCTTTTAATTTCTTTAAGTGTTATAAATATATTTTACGTATTTTATAAGTTTTTAGTTCCAAGGGTATTTTAGTCTTTATTCGGATTTTAAATTTTCAGGTTTTACAACACAATTAGTATTAACTAGATAACAATCAGTACTAAGTACCAGTTGACAAAACTTTACAAAAATAGAGAGAGATAAGACATATTATGGATGAAGCATCCCAATACTTGTGACCAAGTACTAAAACCTTCCCAATTCAAAAGATTTTGTTAAAAGATCTGCAACATTAAACTCAGTATCAATCCTATCAACTTGAATGAGTTTCTTTTCAATACAGTCCCTTATAAAGTGATGTCTTATCTCAATGTGTTTAGTTTTGGAATGAGCAATTGGATTTTTTATAATACATATAGTACTGCTATTATCTATGTAAATGACAGTGCCCATAAAATTATACCCATAGTCAAGCATCTGATTCGGATCCAGAGGACTTGACCACAACAACTTGCATCAGCTACATACTCAACCTCAGTTGTAGAGTTTGCCACAATGTTTTGCTTCTTGCACTGCCATGAAATCAAACTATCACCAAGAAATTGGCATCCTCCTATGGTTGACTTCCTATCAAGACTTGTCCCAGCATAATCACTGTCAGAGTAAGCTACCGGATCAAAGGGAGAGTCCTAAGGATACCAAAGGCCTAGTTGAGCATGGCCTTTTAGATATCTAAAGATTCTTTTAACATCATGCATGTGAGAAAGCTTTGGAGAGACTTGAAATCTTGCACAGGCACACACTGCAAACGTAATATCTGGTCTGGAGGCAGTCAAATATATCAATGATCCAATCATTGACCTGTAGAGATACTAATCAACTTCTTCACCATTAGCATCTGGAAGTAATGGCTTATTGTGCTCCATAGGAGTGCTTGCAGTCTTTGTATTTTCATAGCCAAACTTCACCAAAATCTCCTTGACATACTTATCATGACTTATAAATATGCCATCTGTCTTCTGCTTAACCTGGAGCCCAAGAAAGAAGGTGAGTTCTCTCATAGAACTCATCTGAAACCTATCATGCATCAAATTTTCAAACTCTCTGCATAGATCCTGCTTGGTTGAGCCAAAAATAATGTCATCGACATATATCTGAACCAATTGGTTATCATTCTTCACATTCTTGATAAATAGAGTCTGATCAATCTTCCCTCTTCTGAAGCCATTGCCCAAAAGATATACTTGGCTAATGTTTCATACCAAGCTCTTGGGGCCTGATGCAGACAATAGAGTGCATTTTGTACCTTGTAAACTTTGTCAGGAAAGGTTGGATCTTCAAAGCCAGGAGGTTGACAGACATATACCTCCTCTTCAATCTTCCAATAGAGGAAAGAACTCTTTACATCCATCTGATATACTGTGAAGTCTTTATATGATGCATAGGCCAGGAATAGTCGAATAGCTTCAATCCTTTCCACTGGAGCAAAGGCCTCTTCATAGTCAATCCCTTCCTGTTGAGTATACCCTTAAGCAACCAGTCTAGCCTTGTTCCTTATTACCACACCCCTTTCATCCTTCTTGTTTCTAAAGACCCATATAGTGCCAATAGCTCTTTTGCCTTTAGGAAGATCCACCAGAATCCATACATTCTTAAGTTTGTATTGGAGAAGCTCTTCTTGCATTGCTTCTACCCAGGATTCATCTTCAAGAGATTTGTAAACTTTCTTTGGTTCTACTTGGGAAACAAAACAAGCAAAGAGACATTTTTGTGTGTCCCCATGATCCCATAAATGGCACTGAAGAATCCAGTTTCACTATTTTGAACTTTAGATGTTATAGTTCTTTCAGCATTGACATCCCTAATAACATTTTCCAATGGATGATCCTGATTGATTCTTCTGTGTAGTGTAGCAGGAACAGCATAAGATGAAGCTATATTAGTAAAATCAATCTCATCAGCTTCACCATAGGAATCAGGAACCTCTGTATTAAATGATGGAATAGAATGAGGACCATCAGTACTAAATTTTGGCTCATCAGTACTAACATGTGGCTTAATAGTATTAACCACATTAGTACTAATCACTTGAGGTTCTATCACTTTGTCATTTGTATTGGTTACACCTCCTTTAGGATTAGAATTATTTGACTTTTGAGGCTGATCATCATCTTTGTTTGCCTCCCCTGAAGAAGTGCTTCCAGCCGAGTTGTCCTTCCAAATGGGCAATAGGATGCAGTCATCATCATCATCAGAATCTGCATCAAGACCTTGCTTTTCTCCTGCAACAATGTTAGAATCCATAAAAACAGGCACATAGTTCATAGATTCTGTTAGCATATCAATATCAAAAAGCCATTTTGGTCCTTGCCCCTCTACACTAGGTTTATCCTCAAGAAACTCTATGTGCAGATCCTCCTCTATCCTTCTGGTTCTAGAATTATAAACCCTAAAGGCTTTACTATTCAATGAGTAGCCAACCAGATATCCACTATCAGATTTTTCATCAAACTTACCTAAGTGGTCAATGATATTGAGAATAGAGACATGACACCCAAAAGGTTTAAGAAAGTCTAGGGTAGGCTTTCTACCTAAGAACAACTCATAGGGAGTCTTTCCATGAGGCTTTACTATCATTACCCTCTTTTGAACATAACAAGCAGTATTAACTACCTCAGCCCAAAATGTTGTGGGTAACTTGGAATCTGCTAACATAGTCCTAGCAGCCTCAATTAATGTCCTATTTCTCCTTTCAGCAACCCCATTTTGCTGAGGAGTCCTAGCTACACTATATTCTCTTTTAATACCCTTAAGTTGACAGAAATCATTCATCACTTGGTTTTCAAACTCTGTCCCATTGTCACACCTAATGATTTTAACTCTCTTATCAGCTAGGTTCTCTACTGCAGTTATGTATGACTTAAGGATTTCACTGGTCTCATCCTTAGTATTCATGAAGAAAACCCAAGTAAATCTGCTAAAATCATCAGTCACAACCAAATAATACTTCTTAAAATTTAGGCTGCTAACAGAGGTGGGGCCAAATAAGTCCATGTGCAGCATATGAAGTGGTTAGGTGATATAGTTAAAAGCCTTGGGCTTACAAGTGGTTCTATGCTGCTTCCCTTTGAGGCATGCAATACAGGTCTGTTTATTTTCAAATCTTTTTGAAGGTAAACCTCTTACAAGGTTATTTTTAGATAAAAGATTTATTGCCTTAAAGTTCACATGACCTAGCCTTCTATGCCATAACATAGATTCATCCAAAGAAGCTGTAGCAACTAAACATGTGAGGTTATCTTTGGGCACTATGTTTTTCATACATACACTGTACATATTGCTTTTCCTAAGGAACTTAAGAAGCACCTCATCACCACTAGGCAACTTAAAATTAGGAGATAAAACCAAGCAATCAATATCTGTGAATAGAACAGAATTCTTCTTGTCACACATTTGTGACACACTGAAAAGATTGTATTTGAGTTCTTTCACATAGTACACATCTTCAAAGTCCAAATTACCATTCTTGATTATGCCTTTACCAGTAATTCTTCCACCAATTCCTCCTCCAAAATAAACATATCCTCCATTCAAATCAGTGAAGTCTGAAAGATAGGATAGATTTCTAGTCATGTGCCTGGAACACCCACTGTCTGAATAGCCAAGATCATCATCTTTGTTGGAATGTCTCTGCACACAAAATAAAGGAAATTAGTTCCTTTTGGGGACCCAAGCCATTACTGACTTGGATCTGCCTCGTGCATCAATGTAATCATATTTCTTGAGAGTAAGTGATGCACTGTTGGGTTGAGTGGTCTTTCTAACCCAACAAGCTGAGGGCTTAATAGCATTGCCCTTGATTCCCCTAGCAACATTCACTTTAGAGACAACAGTTTTCATTTTTGGCTTAAAAGTATTAACTTTTGGCCTATCAGTATTAAGTTTTAGCTCATAAGTATTAACCTTTTTCTTGTAAAACTTAATTTGTTCAGCATAAGATTTAAAGGTTTGTGCTGCTCCAGTATTAAAGGGCCTTGGTGAAGTAGATGGTGATTTTGAAAAGTTTCTTTTGGTCCTTTATTAACTGGCTTTGTAGTATTCAAATATTTTATGCCAGTTTTAAGAAGATCTGCTCTTGGGGTCATGATGGGTTGGGGTGTCTGCATTGAGCCTACAGATGAGAAAAACTTCCACACACAAAGCAAGATTTATTATACAAAGCAAATTCCTCTCCTAGTTGCTCAGATTTTAGCTGGTTCCAGTTTCTTTTGTTACCTCTAGGAGTAGATTACCTGTTTCTATACATCTTAGCATATTTTACTGGTTTCCTAACAGGTTTATCAGTTGGTTCTACAGGTTTAGTTGCCTGTTCTTGCTTTGGTTCTCCAGACTCTACACTTGTCTTTTTATTTTCAAACACATATACCTCAGGTAAGGAAGTGTCACTGGCACTTTCAAAGGTCTCATCAGTCTTTTCAGCCTTGGACTCAATGGGTTCACAGACAAATGTGGGTACCTTAAACTCTTCTAAGCCAGTGTGTTCAAGGTCTATGCCAGGTGGTGAGGGAATACCTCTGAATGGTGGTGGTGCTGTCTTATAACCCATACCGGATTTGGCTTTGCCAATTAATGCTTTTTCAAGGTATTTATCAATTCTTTTTTAATTATAACGCTGTGTGTCTTGAAGAGTATAAATTCTTAGTTCTATATTGTCTTTAATTTGAGTGACTCTTTCTAGTTCTTCTTTTAACACAGTTATGGTGGTGTCTTTAAAGGAAATTTCCCTATTAAGTACAGCAGTTGCTTCAGTAAACTTTGACACATTTTCTTTATAATGCACTATTTGTTTTTCCAAAACTGCTAAGCCTCTTTTATGATTAGCTAAGTTATAATTGGTTTTAGAAAAATCTTCAGCCAGTTTACCAAACTCATTTTTAAGGGACTCATATTTACTTAATGGGACACATGCATCTGAGCAATTTGTTTCAGTAAGTACCTCAGATACCAAAGCCATATTGATTGGACTCTCCTCATCATCAGCCATGAAGCTCCAATCATATCCAGCACCATCAATAGCCGCCATTACTTTAGAGGATGAGTCATTGGTTTCACAACTTTTTCCCTTGTTCCTAGGGCTTCTGCATTCTCTGGCAAAATGTCCAAGCTTGCCACAGTTGTAGCACTCTACCTTTCCTTTGTCAAACCTAGCAGTATCTCCATCATTGATCTTAATCTGTCTACCAGTTCTCTTCATGAACCTTCTTGCCCTCATACTGATCAAGGCAATGTTCCACTTGATATCCATTTCTTCCATATCATCCTCATCAATCTGTCTCAGGTCATCATGGGTGATCTGAGACCCATTTTGTTGCTCAGAGATGAAAGCATAGATTGTACTTTCATTGATGCCTGCTGCAGTGGTAACTAAACAATCAGTATTAATATTAGTACATGGGGTACTAACACCAAAACTGTCCTTATCAGTACTAGTGACTGGATGAGCCACAAAAGCTATGCTTTGTGATCTAGCACTGGAATATGTAGTTGTAGCTCTCTTCATATCTTGTTCAATCACCTTAAAGCTATTGAACAGATTTTCCGACCTCATAGTTTCAAATTATTCCTTGTTCTTCCATACAATGACATGAGTACCCCATTTTGGTGATGGAAGACTTCTAACAAACCTGAGATTGATGTCCTCCTGAGGGATGTCCACACCCAATACAGCTAGTTGACTGACAACCTTTTGAAGCCTATTGTAAACTGAGTCAATGGAATCAGTTGCACCAGCAATGAAGTTTTTAAATTCTTGCTTCAAAAGAGCTTTCTGAGTCTTTGATAACATCAAATAGTCCTGAGTTTCTAATCATTAATTTCCCCCTTTATCATCACATTTTGAATATATTATTAGTGAAAACATCCTTATTCCTTGTTATTTCATTTCAGGACGCATTCGTTATAAGGAAGCTGCAACCGGACGTTTTCAAGAACTATTGATTCAACTTTCTCTGAATTATGGCGTAATCAAGTGATGAAGTTACGATGTAACTAGAGATTTTGAAGACTCCGGCGTAACCCTCAGATTAGGTTACACCGTAACTACTGATTACAAGGACTATGGCGTAGCTATGAGCTTAGGCTACGCTGTAATTAATATTTACACTAGATTACAGCAGCTACGGCGTAACACCGAAATTAAGTTACGCCGTAGCAAATGGATAAGCACTGAAGATTAAAGGAGGTTACGGCGTAAATATCTAATAAGGTTACGCCATAACTATTTTGAAGCCTATAAATAGTCGACAATTTCATCAGTATTAGATATCTCTCCTTTCCCAAACCTTCTAGGGTTTGGGGAGATCAAAACACAGAAGAAGAAGCATGGTTTAGGAGCATGAATAACGAAGTCCTCGTCTACGATTTCCTTTGTATTCGAGTTTGGATTCTTTTTATATTTTTCTAGATCTTATATTATGAATTCATGTTATTAATTAAAGTCTGCATTTATGATTATTGTTCTCTATAATTCTTTATAGACATTTGCTAGTCTTTTCATAGATCGCTAGCCTTGGTAGTATTGTAAGCTTGGTAGTATCTAAAGGACTGGGAGATATGACCAACTAACCCCAGTTTGATAGATAGCGGAGTTTGGTAAGAATTGGCCATAGTACGACCACTCTTCGTGTGCGAATCGACCAAAGGATCACTTATCAAGTGGACGTATTTAAGAGGTTAGGGGGAATCTAAATTCCTAACGGCCGGGTTCCCACCGTCTAGATCTAGTAGATTTGGTGCTTAATGACTACTATTAGGTTGCCGAATGATCCCGGGTGACCTGCTCATCTTGGTGAGGAACCTAAGAACCATAGGCCATGACGAATCGACCAAAGGAGTCTGGTGATAATTAACCACTATATTGAATATTAGTATCGAGGATCTTTTCATATTTGCATTCTTTGTTAAGCTTTGTTTATCTATCTCTTTTACCTAAATTTCTGGTGTATGTGTAAGCAAAATGTTGGCATAACATCCTTATCTACCATTTAAGTTTTATCTAATCATCTTAGTTCTTTCAAGGTCACAGCTCTCTTGGGATGATACTCGGATTTACCTAAGGCTTTACTACATCTGATCGGGTACTCTGCCCGTTAGTATGTGTCTATCCTAAGTTGTTCAAGTTTTATAAATATTAAAAGCATGATGAAATAGCACATCAGCTTTTTGGCGCCACTGCCGGGGAGCAGTTATTGAAAGAATCTAAGGTATTTCGTATTTACCTCATTAAGAGATTTAAGCACTCCCATAAGGTACGTTTTTAATCTCTCATATTACAATATTACATTATTCTTGATGCTATTAGTTACGGCGTAACTATTTCATCTAGTTACGACGTAACTGTATTACAATTTATTAAAAAAATTTAATAAAATTTTGTAGTTACGACGTAACCTCCTTATTAGAGTTACGACGTAGCCACTATATAATCAGATTCAAATTTGACCTTTGACTAAAATTAATTACGGCGTAACCCTTAATTGGATTACGACGTAACCCTTTCACAACATACTAAATCTTTAAATTTTAGTTACGGCGTAACTAACCTATAGAATTACGCTGTAACTTTCATACGGTATAAAAACCTTACGGAATAAAATCTAGGTTTTACACATACTTTCACCGCCCACACACAGAGTAAAATTTTCTCTCTGAAAATTTTTTCTTCAATTCACTTCATCTAATCAATCCACATGGCTGGTAAGACCTATCTTTACTCTTTTTGATTTATTCCTTTTGATTATTTCAATTAGGGTTTCATTTTAATATTTTAGGGATCTTGCCCATTCGAATTAATTATTGATGTTGGCATGATTAATTGCTTATTTTGATAATTTCCCCATGATATTTTGATTCGTGTCCTTTCGCTACGGGTTGATTTGGGTGTTTTGGCTTTATATAAATTAGGTTTTGGGTCAAACACAAACTTAGTGGGTTAGGCGCGGTCCCTCAGCACTATTAGGTTAAAAATATATATAACTTTTCACCTCTTGATAAAAATTGTTGGTTCCGGCATAATCTATAGCATAATCATAACTTCAGCGACGCTTATTTTCTGGGGAAGTTACAGCGTAACTGGGGATTAAGTTACGCCGTAACCAATATACTGTAATTATGGCGTAGCAGTTTGTCATAGCTTCGCCGTAACCATTGAAATTTTACAATTACGGCGTAACTCTTATGATGGTTACGCCGTAACTTAACTTCAGTAAGGTCTGCACTTACTGTTTCTTGTCTTATTTTCAGGTGCAAACAACCCCACAAATTGGCCTAGGTTTTTAGCACATCCCAATGCTGGTATTAGGCATCTATGCGTGGAGGAATATGAGAAATTGATGGCAAAAGATATCAGTCAACCCGAGACCCTTGATTTTGAAGCATTCGGTACTTTGGCGAATGGAAAAGCTAGCCGGAGATTGAAAAAGTTATGCAAGATCAAGTTCACATGTACTGATGGGGATTTCACATGTACTGCTTGGTTAAGATTGTTTAGGATCACGGAACCAATCATTCCAAAATACGTTCGAGAATTCCTTGCAAGTGTGGCGTTTGATACTGAGGTTACTGATGATGGAGAGGATTCTTTGTTTTTCCAGCTAGGGGGTGTTTGGAGGAGATTGACTCTTAGGGAGTTTACTATACGTATGGGTTTGTACACAAAGGAAGAGATAGTGACTGAGGCTTTTAGGCGTTTCTATAACACATGCTGGAGAAGAAGGGACGAGAATCAGGACCTTGCTGCTTATTTTGATCAGATCGCTGTTACAGGGGGTATAATCCGAGGAGCCCTCCGTCATATGTTTTGGTGAGGAGCCCCATTAAGCGACTTGTACACCGCCTTCTTGCTTGCTCGATTCGAGCAAGGCATTCAGCCAAGGAGAAGATGACCATGGATGATCTCTATCTGATGCAGGGAATGGAAGGCGGAAACGCCATTGATGTTCCTTATTATTTGGCTAAGTTTATGGATGTGGGTGCTAAAGGGTTTTCTGGTAGGAGTCCTTTGCAGGGGCACATTTCATCGTGAGATTAGCTAGGAGTTTTGACCTCATGACCGATGCTGCTTTGGCCCGATTGACCATTGGTAGGGATACTTATTTGATTGGCCTGCCTAAGCTAGTGGAATTAGGGATTTGTACCCCAAGATGTTGATGGTGCAATTCAGCTAGCTGGGATTGCCCCTAGAAGAGAAGAAGGAGAGGCCAGTGGTGCAGGGGGTGAAGCCGAGGAGCATGTGCCAAGAGGACGTAGAAGGGCACATGTTAATATTGAGGAGAGATTGCAGATTATTGATGAGAGGCTCGAGGGGATGTCGACCCACTTTGGCGGGGAATCGAAACCCTCGAAGTAGGTCTTTATGCACTAAGTAATCAGTTTGAAGATTTTTAAGGTACTTTGGATCAGGTGAACCAGGCCCAGCAAGACTTCTTCCGTTGGAATGCGGATAGGACGAGCCAGATGCTGCAGAATATGCACTTGAGTCACCCCAGGTGGGAAGGTCCTGTGTACGTGTATCAACCTGATATCCCCAATCTCGGAGTCCAGGGAGAAGTGGCCTACAAGCATCCTGGTAGCACCACAAGCACTCCATATGAGCCCTCCCAATTCCACTCCATGGATCATGATCTCCCCGGGGACGAGTGACTTCCCCATTTGATGAACAATTTGAAACAGTTTTAAAACTATTTGAAACTCAAGTCTGTAATAACTTAACTATGTGATATTTGTTGTTTTATCGTTAATTGTACCCGTCGGGTACAGAATTTTCCTGGTATGCTGTGCAGGTTTTGATTATGTGACATAGTTACGGCGTAACCTTATGATTTAGTTACGTCGTAACCCCTGCTGCAGCGGGCAATTTTGGAAGCAACACAATTAGTTAAGGCCAATTCCAGATTCAACACACATTAGCCACCCCATGACCCACCTTCAACCTTTAGTGAGACACCTTGAGCAACCATTCGAGAGGGGAGTTTATTTCTTTCTTGACTATTTTTCATTTCTATCTTATTTTTCCTTTTTCTTCGTGCAAATGGGACTTTGTACACTTCAAGTAGGGGGATAGGAATAGAAATGAAGTGTTTTATTACTTAGCTTACTTGCCCTAATTTTCTAGTTGGTTTTAAATTTTGCTTATTTGAAAAATTTTGTCATGTTTTTAACCAGACTAGAATCATATAAATGCCGAGCACACTTTAACCCTTATTGACATTGGTGAGATTTAGCCCTTCTGTTTCCCCCATTTTACCCAAATCTACCATAAATTGAGTGTGCTGATAGTATTGTAAAGTTTAGAACTTGGCTTTTACATCACTTCGAGACCATAGACGAGTAGTGTATCAAGTTAGCTTGGTGCATTTGGAAAAGGCATTTTGAAAAAGAAGTTAATGTTTTAGGATTTCACCCAAATAGCCTATATGTGTTCTCTTGTGTGCGTTTATCGATTAGTCGCATAGGCTTTTCGACCCCCGTGTTTACCATATTTTGTTGCACTCATCTTTAGTGCAAGATACCCCTAGTTTCACCCTTTTAAGCCTATCCTTTCATTTCATAACCTTTATTTTCGTTACAACCTTACACCTTAGCCTACCGTGTAGTTTTACCTTTTTACCTAGAAGCCATTGTTCACCCCCAATTTAAGGTTCAAATAAAGAAGCGTATAACATCATCTACATCTCGCTAAAGATCTCTGAAGACCCCTAGTAATCACCTTATGCTCAGTTCAAGTGGGGGGAAATATATCAATGTATCTTAAGCATATCGCAATATATACTAAAAAAAAATAAAAATTGTTGAAGCATAATTGTTCATAGTGCGAAGAGATATAAGAACTACATATATTGGCATTGAGAATAATCTTCTCGATCACGTTCAAAGGTTGGGAGAATAAATTCAAGAATATTTTTGAAAGATTGTAGAGGCATGTACTGACCATATGAAGACGAACCTTGAATTATTGGTTGAATGATGGCAACTCGGTTTTAAGCTAAAACTATTTGTTTCCTTTTTATTTTCACCCATTATATATCCCATGCCTTTCCTTACCCTTTTTGTCGTGAAGCGTGTCTAGGTGATGCAGCGAGCAATCCTTGATGTCTTGGCCATGGATTTTGTCATGTATCATTGATTTTGTCCACTTCGCCGTGACACGTTAGTAATGACACTATCCCCTTAAGCCTTTGATGCTCAACCCAACATTGCTTTCTAAAATTGTCTTAACCTTAGCTCTAGTGGTGGAGTTGTGTGTAATTGTCAAGCTTATGATAGAATACTTACTATGTCCGTGCAAATGAGTGATCACCCCAAAATTATCACTTAGAATAGGATGAGTGAGAGTGTTTTCGTTCCCATTTCGTGAGGTGTTCGGTTCTTATTAATATTCTAGCATGGAAATTATAAACTACGCATTCTTCATGAATGTATCTTTTGCAATCTAAATTAGTCTACTTGAGGGCAAGTAGAGTTTAAGTGGGGGATATTTGATAACATCAAATAGTCCTGAGTTTCTAAGCATTAATTTCCCCCTTTATTATCACATTTTGAATATATTATTAGTGAAAACATCCTTATTCCTTGTTATTTCATTTCAGGACGCATTCGTTAAAAGGAAGCTGCAACCGGACGTTTTCAAGAACTATTGGTTCAACTTTCTCTGAATTTCGGCGTAATCAAGTGATGAAGTTACAACGTAACTAGAGATTTCGAAGACTCCGGCGTAACCCTCAGATTAGGTTACGCCGTAACTACTGATTACAAGGACTACGGCGTAGCTATCAGCTTAGGCTACGCCGTAATTAATATTTACACTAGATTACAGCAGCTATGGCGTAACACCGAAATTAAGTTACGCCGTAGGAAATGGATAAGCACTGAAGATTAAAGGAGGTTACGGCGTAACTATCTAATAAGGTTACGCCGTAACTATTTTGAAGCCTACAAATAGTCGACAATTTCATCAGTATTAGATATCTCTCCTTTCCCAAACCTTCTAGGGTTTGGGGAGATCAAAATACAGAAGAAGAAGCATGGTTTAGGAGCATGAATAACGAAGTACTCGTCTACTATTTCCTTTGTATTCAAGTTTGGATTCTTTTTATATTTTTCTAGATCTTATATTATGAATTCATGTTATTAATTAAAGTCTGCATTTATGATTATTGTTCTCTATAATTCTTTATAGACATTTGCTAGTCTTTTCATAGATCGCTAGCCTTTGTAGTATTGTAAGCTTGGTAGTATCTAAAGGCCTGGGAGATATGACCAACTGACCCCAGTCTGATAGATAGCGGAGTTTGGTAAGAATTGGCCATAGTACGACCACTCTTCGTGTGCGAATCGACCAAATGATCACTTATCAAGTGGAGGTATTTAAGAGGTTAGGGGGAATCTAAGTTCCTAACGTTCGGGTTCCCACCGTCTAGATCTAGTAGATTTGGTGCTTAATGGCTGTTATTAGGTTACCGAATGATCCCGGGTGACCTGCTAATCTTGGTGAGGAACCTAAGAACCACAGGCCATGATGAATCGACCAAAGGTGTCTGGTGATAATTAACCACTATATTGAATATTAGTATCGAGGATCTTTTCATATTTTCATTCTTTGTTAAGCTTTGTTTATCTATCTCTTTTACCTAAATTTCTGGTGTTTGTGTAAGCAAAATGTTGGCATAACATACTTATCTACCATCTAAGTTTTATCTAATCATCTTAGTTCTTTCAAGGTCACAACTCTCTTGGGATGATACTCGGATTTACCTAACGCTTTACTACATCTGATCGGGTACTCTGCCCGTTAGTATGTGTCTATCCTAAGTTGTTCAAGTTTTATAAATATTAAAAGCAGGATGAAATAGCACATCAGTCTTCTTGGTGACAGAGTTCCCACCAAATCTTGTTTCAATGGCTTTGAACAAGGATTCAGCATCCTTGTGTTTGATGAAGGTGAGTTGATGATCATCAGGTAATGCCATGAGAAGGAGACTTCTGACCTTGAGATCATTGCCTCTTGGATCCATTTCTTCATTAGTGATGGGATCACCATTGTCTTTAATAACAACCTTACCACCAACTTCTTCAGTGACAATGGATTTGTAGGAGTCTCCATTGATCACAATGTTCCACAGCTTAAAATCAAGCACCAAAAAGTATTGCTCTATGCGCATCCTCCAGAGTTAATACTCATTTGGCTGCAACTTAGGAACTCTGGTAACAGGATTGGATTTGCTTGAATCAAAATCCATTTCTTCAGATTTGTCATACAGGATCTTCTAAAAACAAAGCTTTAGGATACAAGCTCTGATACCACTTGTGGAGTCCCAAACCTTGGATCTAGAACACTTAGCTTGTAAACGTGTAGTTGCCTTGGATGGTTCCAAAACAACAATGAGAAACTTTGTTGTAGATACACACAAGTATGCGGAATCTACTTGAATTTACTTTAGAAGATTAATGTAAACACAAATATAACACCAACAGCTTCAATATTATTGATTAATAATACGACTACTCTCCTAGTACGAGGGTTTACAAACTTGAAGCTTTTCTTAAGAGGGCTAGAGTATTGGTATATGATTGACCTAGCTAGGATCTTCTTTTATACACTAAGGAGATCTCTTACAGAGATAACTATGCATTAAGTATATCATATCTTCTATTGGTATAGAAGATATGTTATTACAAACCTTACACGACATACTTAATATAAAACAGTACAAACTCAAACACTGTCAGCACTAACATTTGCACTATCAGTACTAACTAGTTAATACTTTTCTAACACCACTATCAGTACTAACTTTAATACTATAAGTATTAACTCCCAGAAGTGAATTTCCCAACAAGGATTTAGGAGAAGCTGCATACATTCTGGGAATCAAGATCTACCGAGATAGGTCAAAGCGGTTAATTGGTTTAAGTCAAAGCACTTACATTGATAAAATATTGAAGAGATTCAATATGCAAAATTCCAAGAAAGGATATTTGCCAATGGAAGTAAAGCATGGCCTATGTAACGATATGTGTGCATCAACACCTGATGAGGTGGCACACATGCAGAAAGTTCCTTATGCTTCGGAAGTAGGATCTATTATGTATGCTATGATATGCACAAGGCCAGATGTGGCGTTCGCTTAGAACATGACCAGTCGATATCAACAGAATCCGGGTGAACTTCACTGGACTGATGTTAAACATATTCTAAAGTATCTTAGGAATACGAAAGATATGTTTTTAGTGTATGGTGGAAATCCAGACATAGAGCTTGGTGTTACAGGTTACTGTGATGCGTCCTGGCAGTGTGATAAAGATGATACGAAGTCTCAGACGGGTTATGTCTTTGTCATCAATAGAGGAGTAGTTGACTGGAAAAGCAATAAGCAGAGTACGATTGCAATGTCTGCGACAGATGTCGAACACATAGCTGCAATGGAGGCTGTTTGGATTAGGAAATTCATTTTAGGGCTTGGTGTTATGCCTTCAATTGAATCGCCTATTGATATGTATTGTGACAATTCTGCTGCAATCATATTTTCCAATGAACCTGGAGTCATGAAAAGCACCAGACATTTTCTACGGAAGTATCACTATGTTCGGGAACAAGTCCGTGATGGTGAAATAAATCTATTGTGTTAATACAAATAAACCGTAAAAACGTTTATTAATATTTTGCGATCTCTTTGTGTTTTTTTGATAACAAATATAATCTTATCATAAGTAAAATTATAAGGATACATGTTGTTTTTGTAAAGCATTTACATATAGTCACTTAATACAAATTGTTGTAATAAATCATTTATTGTAATAGTTTATTAGGATGGGTAAAAATCCCAACCCATGGATCATATCAACAACCCATGGTATTGACCCATACCCACTTGACTAGATACATTGTACTCATTAGATACATTGTATCTAAAGAAATACCCATGGACCAACCCATAACCCATGACCCATGACCCATAACCAAAAAACCCATGGGCAAAGAGGAGCGTCCCACGGATCCCTTGGTTTACACTAGACAGATCCCTTGAGGGAGGGATCCGTGGGATCCGGGGAACAGTGGCAAGTTTTGCCTATAAATCGGGAGCCATTTCTTCATTATAACTCACCCCTCTTCTTACTAATTCTCTCATATACTCTCATTCTCTTCTAACAAAAGATCACTTCATCTAGAGAGTTGTTCTTCTTTCTTTCTTTAGTGATTCTCATATAAGTCCTTCTCTAAGGCGAGATCACGCGCATTCTACAAGTCATCCAAGCAAGGGGTCCTTCATTGATTTGTTCCTCCACAATATTTCTGTAGCAAAGATCTTGTATCTGATATTTCACATAGTTGTTGTGTAATAGTCGTGTTGGTTTAGTCCACCGTGTTACGGACTCGGTATTTAGCTTTGTACCAGAAAAAGGTGTAAGCAACGTTGTGAAGGCTTCTCTGCCAAGTTTAAGGAGTTTGTTGACATAGTGCTTGAACTCTCGAATAGGTGACTCGGGGAGTGGAGTAGGGCAAGGAAGGTGTCCTTGTAGCCGAACCACTATAAATCGGTTGTGTCAATTCTATCCCTTGCTTTACTTTTTTTTACTTGCATTATCATTAGATCTATACTTTCTCTTCATCCATACGATTTCACATAATATCGAATCTAAAGTTTTTGAAACTAACTTAAAATCGGCAAAACTATTCAACCCCCCTTCTAGTTTTCCACAATTAGCATCAAGAGCTTAGTTTATAAAAGTTTTAAAGTAAACAATATTTTAAAAACTTTTCGATCACTATGGGTTCTGAAAATTACAAGGAAGGGCAATCTATGCAACGACCACCACTACTTGAAACTAATGATTTTATATATTGGAAAAATAGATTCGAAACGTATGTGAAGTCTAAAGATATTGATCTTTGGTACATTATTGTTGAAGGCGATTTTGAGGCTACCTCAAAAGATGATAAATGAAATTTAGTTAACATACCTCATGATAAACTGAACGATGATATGAAGAAAAAGCTTTCTAAAAATAGTGAAGCTAAAATGGTTTTATATAATGCATTACCCAGAAAGGAATTCGAAAGAATTTCTATGCTTAAAACCTCTAAAGAAATTTGGAATTCTTTGGTTGTAACTCATCAAGGTAATCAACAAGTTAAAAATAATAAAATTGATTTATTTGTTCAACAATATGAACAATTTTCAATATCGGATGAGGAAACTATAGATCATTCTTTTGCTAATTTTAAAACTATTATTACATCTTTACAAGCACTTGATGAATCTTTTTCCAGCCGTAACCATGTTAGGAGATATCTAAGGGCACTTCCATCCAAGTGGAGATCCAAGGTGACGGCAATCGAAGAGTCAAAAGATTTGACAATCCTCACCCTTGATGAACTCATAGGCAACTTAAAAGTCTACGAGCTTGTCCTTGCTAAAGATTCCGAAGCCTCAAAGGTGAAAGAGAAACACAAATCTCTTGCCCTTAAAGCCAAAAAGGCCTCAAGCAATGAAGAGAACTCCTCTTCGGAAAGTGACGACGAGGAGTATGCTATGGCGGTAAGGTACTTTAAAAAGTTCTTTAGAAGGAAGGGAAGATACGTCAAACAACCGTATGACGACAAGAAAGGATTCTGAAAAATCAAAGAGGACGAGAAGCCAAGGGATGATCGTGCTTGCTTTAAATGTGGGGACCCAAACCACTTTATTAGTAAGTGTCCCAAACGGGATGATCAAAAGGCATTCGTGAGCGGCACGTGGGGAATGAGCGATGAGGAGGATGAAGAAATTTGTCTCATGGCAAATGACGAGGTATGTCACGAATACGATAGTAGCTCATCACTAGATGATGACTCATTGCATAATGAATATGACAAACTTTGCAAAATTAGCTTAGAATTAATTAACAAAAACAAGTTTTTGAAAAATCAAAACCAACGTTTAGATAAGGAAGTCATAGAATTAAAAGCAAAATTGAAACGTCTAGAAAAGGGTAAAATAGCAAGTGGTGAATGTGAACTTTGCGTTCAACTTCAAACACTAGTTGATCAACTAGATTCTAAAATTGCTAGAATGAGTATTAATACTTTAGATACGATACTAGATAGTGTTAAAACTGGAAACAACCAAAAAGGTTTAGGCATTCAGCAACTTGATACGTCAACTAGTGAAAACAAAGAAACACAATTCGTAAAAGCAATAGAAAAACAGGCCACTGTTGTGGCGGATCCCACGGATCCCACAAAAAGGGAACCGGCTAGTGTACAGCCAGGGATCCGTGGGTCTGCTGAAGCAAACAATGGTAATAACATAGCCTCTTCCTCTAGAACTGATTTTGTTATTGTTAATAAGAAGAAACCAACTTATTTTACAACTAGACAACCACCCGCAAAATATAATCCAATTTTTGCAAGAAACAAAGCTCCATCTTTTTCAAAACCAAACACATCTAGGAGACCTAATAATGTTTACCCGAGGAGTAACCATCAAATGGGATAGAACCCAAATATGCAAAATACCTTTCCATTTCAAAACTTTGCACCATGGAATGCATATTCACCTTATCCATACATGTCTAACATGAATGGAATGTTTAAAACTAATGGACCCGTGAACAAATGGGGACCAAACTTTTGAGTTAATTGTTTTCTTAGGTGTGCTTAAAGGTCGACCTAGATCCGGATGAATGGGACAAGGATAGCGGGTGCACGAGGCACACGACCGGCAATAAAGATCTATTCTCCACATATGAATCCTTCAATGGAGGAAATGTGGTGTTTGAAAATAGCAAAAGTAAAATCATCGGTAAAGGTACGATTTCTAATAAATCTCTAACCATTAACAATGTGTGTCACGTAGAAAACCTAAACTTTAACCTCTTAAGTATAGGACAAATATGTGATAAAAAGTGCAATGTACTTTTTACCGAAACCGGTAGTAAGATATTAAAAAATGGCATAACCATAGGAAGAGGAATTAGGAAACATGAAGTCTATGTCATTAAAATTGGTAATGAGCCTAAAGACAAACTTTGTCTTACTTCTATGGATGATACTTTGACCTTATGGCATCGAAGATTGGGTCATGCCAATATGTGACTTCTTCAATCGTTATCATCCAAAAATCTAGTAAGAGATCTACCTAAATTAAAATATGAACATCACTTTTGTGATGCTTGTAATGTAGGAAAACAAGTCCATTCTAGTCACAAAGCTAAAACATGGTGTCTACAACTAAGTGTCTGGAATTACTACACATGGATTTATTTGGTCCATCCGCTATCCAAAGTTATGGAGGCAACTACTACACTTTGGTCATAGTGGATGGTTACTCTAGGTACACATGGACTAAATTCTTAAAGAACAAAATGGAAACGTTTAATTATTTTGAAATATTAAGCAAGAAAATCCAAAGACAACTAGGAAGTCCTATAGTGTCTATTAGAACGGATCATGGTAGGGAATTCGATAATGAAGTGCAATTTGGAGCTTTTTGTGACACTAATGGTATTACTCACACCTTCTCAGCTCCTCGCACTCCACAATCGAATGGGGTAGTTGAAAGAAAGAATAGAACCCTACAAGAAATCAGTCGCACCATGCTAAATGAGCAATCCATACCTCAAAAGTTTTGGTGCAATGCCATTGATACTTCAACGTACATACTTAATAGAGTCTTAATTAGACCAATTTTAGATAAAACTCCATACGAGTTACTACGAGGCAAAAAGCCTACGTTAGATCACTTTAGAGTCTTTGGTAGCAAATGTTTTCTTTTTAGCACTAAAGATTACCTTAAAAAATTTGATCCTAAATCAACCGAAGGTATATTTTTAGGTTACTCTCCTAATAGCAAAGCTTACGTCATACTAAATAAAGAAACAATGAAGGTAGAAGAGTCATTAAATGTAAAATTTGATGAAATTCCACCCAAACCCTCTCCACCTCTTGTCGATGACGAGATTGTAGAAAGTGAAGCTATTGTAATAAAGAAAAAGATAAATGAAGAAGAAGAAGAATCTTCAAATAATGAACTCATAAATATTAAAGAGTCCAAAGATCATTGATTGGTGCTAAACCGTCAAGTTTAATTACACAAGCTAACCACTTGTGAATGGCTAACCGTAATAAACTTAAAACAGCTCAAACACTAATACAATGAAGATCAAAGGAATATAGGGAATTCCTGGGTCGTTAAGTCCCACGGAGGATGAATTGGTGTATAAACACTTGATCAGATGATAGAATGATCACTAAGGATAGTGATCAGTAAGGTTTTGGATGGATAATTACCTAAAGAAAAGATCTACAAATTACAGCGACTTAAATGCAAATTAAAAGAAATTAAAAAGTTAAAATATATTAAATAAACGCTATCACTATTTTTACAATGATGAACGTTTAAAACCTAAAACGTACGTTTAAATAAAATTACGTAAACGTACAAAATAAAACGTGAGTTTAAAAGAAATAAAAGGCCTACAAATATGAAAATGATATTTTTACAATCCTAATAATAAAAGAAAATTATTAGAAAAAGAAAATTATTTTTACAACTATTTATTTAATTATTATTAATTAAAAACTATTTATTAAGTATTTAAAATGCACTAAAATACAAGAAAATACAAAATTAACTTAGAAAAATGAAATTATAACTTATAAAAATCTAAAATATGATAAAACTTATTTTAAAACTGAAAATATATTTTTTTGACTTTTTATGTATTTATTATTAATTTAATACTATTTAAAACTAATTAAAATGCTAAAAAATAATATTTAAACTAAGAAAATTATGGAAAAATACTTTTTATGACTTTTATATTTATCTTAATCTAAGAAAAATGAAAAATTATTTTTTTGAGCTTTTTCTGATTTTTTAGTATTAAAAGCTATTTAAAATTACCTAAAAACTGTTTTTAATTAAGAAAAATAGCAAACAGTGTTGGAAAATTATGAAAATTTCAGGAAAAGTCTAAAATAATATTATGAATCTATGAAAAATAGAAAAACATGGTGTTGTGTGGAGGAAATTGAATCTGCAATACAAGTGCTTATGAAATAAGCACTTGAATAAGCCAAATGATCACCACAAGCTACCAAACTGAAACAAAAGCATTAATATGCTATAATGACCCAAATGCAACTTATTTCAACTATCCTTAACCTCTTTAAAGCTGATTACCAAGATTTGGTTGTTTTGAGTTTAGGCTAAAAAACAGTTTGAGGATGCTACTTTGAGCTTAAGCACAAGTCTGAAAATAAGCTGGAAATGAAAACAAGAAGTTGGAAACTATACTAGACCTGGCTAAGTACTTTCAAACCAAAAAGCAGACCTGGAGAAGCTCTGTGGAGCTTTTGACAAGCTCAGCAATAAGCTGAGAAAAACTTAGTATACACTGAGTGTTGGAGCAGGGCACTTAAGCCCTTTTTGACAAGCTCTGTTGGAGCTTTTAGAAAATTTCTAAAATTTAACAAAAATCATGATAAGTAATTTGACCTGTTGAAGTTCTTAATCCCAGAGTTTCATTTGATTTGGTCCAAGAATGAACCCAAGAAAAATCTTGCTAGATGGCCTAAAAACTGGTTTTTCAATATTTTGACTTTTATCAAGAACACTAAAGTTTGACTTTAGTGAACTTTGATCTGATCTTAAGCACTGAATGTAATGTTACAAGGTATGTTAAGACTGATTTGAGCAAGATTAACAACTTATAAACACAAAACAATGATCATGGAACCTAAAATTCCAACAGTGAACACATAATACATGATCAAAAGGATTTTTTGACTTTTGCTTGAATGAGTACAGAATTTCTTGACTTGTATGAGTTAGTAGAACCAAGTGTGACTCAAGACAACAATAAGTACAAGTTCAATCAACCTTAAACACAGTTGAACTAGTTGAGCCAAACAACACTTTTTATGACTGTTATAGAACTTTTACAAAGCAAATCAAAGATTTAAACCATGAAACTGATTTCAAACTTTTTAATATTATTTGTTAGGACTAATGAAGCCTTAAACAACATCCATAACAACATTAAACTAAGACTTTACCAAGATGCAGTTTTAACTGTCAAAACTAAATTTTTATAAACTTCAAATTAAAAAGTACAACCAACTGATTTTTAATACTTAATTCAACTTAACTACTACTAATGAACACTAAGAATCAGAAATTACAACTACCAATCAACTAAAACAAAGAAATGCAAAAATTATCAAAAAGCTTACAAATGGCTTCCAACTGAAAACTGAGAACCAAGGCATACAAACACACCCTATAGCTTCCCAAGAAGCACTAATCCCAAGGCCATCCAATATCAACCTTGCTCCAGCCTTCTTGTACCTTTTATCATGGCTTTTTATTTTTAAACTATTTATTTGGTATTTTTGTGAATTTCTAGTTTTGGCTACTAAACTGCTTTTTAAAGTATCTAATAGCTTTAATAAGCTATATAGGGAGCTTATGTGGGCTTATGAGTCCAAACTAACAACTGCTAACAACATTTCACCATATTGATATTTTTGGATAATGAAAATTTGCATAAACTGAGATAGGACCTCAAACTTGAAATTGATGATCTCAAAAGTTTTATTTTACATTGGAAACATGAAATACAAGATTCAAAAGCTATAAAATACACTGGAATTTAAATTTAGGCTAAAACGACATTCAAAATTAAAATTACACTAGTTACTCTTCACTTTTGCACCCAGCTTCTATTTATTGATCTTTTCTATCTTTGTGTCGACCTCTGAACAAATCCCACCTATCCTCAACCATTGGATCTTCACAGATCATCATAATTGCCAAGTGGCGATTTTGGCGCCAAATATTTCAATAGCAGGTTTTCTGCATTAATTGGGTTTGGATTGATGTGGAGGTGGAGGGGGATGTGGAAAGGTGTTATAGATGAGGTGGAGGGTTGAAAAGTGGTGAAAAACTGCTCTGGTATTGAGATTACAGGGGTGGGAGAGATGAGTGTACAGTGCGCGGTTTATTTTGAATTTAAACACTGGACCGGGTTGGGTTTTGGGCCTGGGTTTGGGCTTTGTGATATAAATAGGTCCGTTTGGTTTAGTTTAACAACAAGGACCAAAAGTGTAACTCTGCCAAAGTTGAAGGGTTGATCTTGACAAGTTTTCAAAGCTCTCACAAGGACCATTCCTGCCATATGTGAATAGTACAAGGACCTTAATTGATAATTTCCATTTTTGTAAATCCAGGGACCAAAACTGTCAAGTTTGAAACTTGAGGGACCAAACATGTAAATTCTCCAAAGTTTATCATAAGGACCATTCTTGTCATTTATAAATAGCACAAGGTTAATATTTGATAATCTTCACTTTTTAAATTAACCAAGGACTATTTTTGACAATTTTCAAAGTTAAAGGACTAAAGTTGTCATTTTGTGATTTTTGAACTTTAAAGGGTTTGTTTTGACAACTTTTGAATCTTAAGGACCTAAAATGATATTTTACAAGTTTTTGAATTACCAGGGACTAATTTTGACAACTTTTGTAACTTAGGGGACTAAAACTGCCAATTATGCAAACTTGATACGTTTTTCACCAGATTTTGATGTTTTTGCATTTAAAACATATAAAACACTTGTTTGTGATATTTTTATCATTTTGATGTGTTTCTGAGTGTTTTCAGATGTTTTTGGCATTCTAACAGTATAAAAATGATGAGTATTTAGACACTCATCAATCCCCCACACTAAGATATTGCTAGTCCCTAGCAATGATTTGAGAAAATTTAATGGATTTTATCTCTTTACCAAAAGCCATTACTTCTGGAGTAGCCAATTGTTTCAATTCAAGTAAGAACCTTGGTACAATGATAACTAAATGATTTTGAGCAAATCATAAGCTTTCAACGGATTTGATTTGTCTTTACCAGAAGCCGTTTGCTTCTGGACTAGCCAACTCTTAGATAAATTATCAATATTATCTTTGGTGAGCCGATTACCAATTATGGATTTTCAACTGCCTTTACCACAAGCCATAAACTTGCGGGCTAGCCAACTTTTCACTAGTTTAAAGATATGGTGAGTTGAACACCATACAATTTTGGGTAAATTGCAAGCCATAAACGGATTTGAGATATCTTTACCAAGAGCCGTTTGCTCCTGGATTAGCCAATCCTTATGTGGGTTAGACATGGCGGACTGATTACCATTTGCTGAGTAAGTGAAAAACACTTACTCCAAAAAAAAATTTTGGCAAAAAACGGGGGAATTGGGTGGAATAATTACATGATGAAATTCGTGAGAATTCCCCCCCCACACTTAGAAATGAATATTGCCCTCAATATTCAAAGTACCGGCGGTTATGCCGAAACATAGAACATAAAAAGGAAATACTACGGCCATTATTTTGTTTTTGATATATACACAATTTATTTTTTATTTTTTTATTTTTTTTATTTATTTTTTTTTACAACAGTGTAGGGAAACTCCCCCACACTAGGGTGGTAGAAAGGGGGTAAGAAGACAGAAACATGGGTGAAAACCCATATTGTGTGTGCTACTGTTTTTGATTCCCGAGTCACTAGCTTGACTCGATCCCCGCATTCATTGGTTCATGGGGAATGTTTGTAGATCCGGGACAACCACAGGGGAAATGTCCTCTCCAAAGTAATGCTTTAATCGATGACCATTTACTTTAAAATTTGGACCATCGGGCTGAGATAACTCAATGGTACCATAAGGATAAACCTTAGTGATAGTAAATGGACCAGACCAGCGGGACTTAAGCTTTCCCGAGAAAATCTTCAATCTTGAATCGAAAAGAAGGACTCGATCACCAACGTTGAAAACGCGGTTCTTGATTTTAGAGTCATGAATCTTCTTTGTCTTTTGTTTGTAGATCAAAGAGTTCTCGTATGCTTGATCACGAAGTTCATTTAGTTCATTCATTTGAACTTTTCTGTGATCACCGGCTGTCTGTATATCGAAGTTTGCATGTTTTAAGGCCCAGTAAGCCTTGTGCTCTAGTTCAATCGGATGATGACATGCCTTTCCGTACACTAGCTTGTATGGAGTACACCCAATTGGTGTTTTGTAAGCTGTACGAAAAGCCCAGAGTGCGTCATCCAGTTTATCCGACCAGGATGCACGATTTTCGCCTACTGTCCTTTCAAGGATTCTTTTAATACCACAGTTTGAAACTTCCACCTGCCCACTTGTTTGGGGGTGGTATGCAGTAGATAGACGGTGGGTAACACCATACTTTTGCATGACACGATCAAATTGGTCATTACAAAAATGTGTACCACGATCACTGATTATCGCTCTCGGAGTTCCAAACCTGGCAAAAAGAGATTTCAAAAACTTCACAACAACTCGGGCATCATTTGTAGGTAAAGCTTTTGCTTCAACCCATTTTGACAACTAGTCAACAGCCACGAGTATGTACTTGTTACCACGAGAAGATGGAAATGGCCCCATAAAATCAATACCCCAGATGTCAAATATCTCACAAACTTGAATGGCATTTTGTGGCATTTCATTTCTTTGAGATATATTTCCATGACGCTGACAAGCATCACAAGTTTTGACAAATTCGTGGGCATCTTTATAGATTGTGGGCCAATAAAACCCGGAATCAAACACCTTTTTGGCGGTGTAGTTTGGACTATGATGTCCCCCGGTGGGTCCAGCATGGCAAGCTTTGAGAATGTCAAGAGCTTCTTGTCCATAAACACACCGTCGGATGACTTGATCCGCACAGATTTTGAATAAGAAGGGGTCGTCCCAGAAGTAATGTTTAACATCTTTGAAGAATTTGTTCTTCTGCTGGGTCGACATCCCTTTCAGAATGAAGTTACCCGCATGGTAATTTGCAAAGTCAGCAAACCATGGGGTAGAAGAGTTTCCACGAAAAGAAAACGCATTGAGTGTCTCGAGAGGAAATGTTTCATTTATTTCCTCTTTCTCGAAAACATCTTGGTGAGGGTTTTCTAATCTGGACAGATGATCAGCAGCCAAGTTTTCAGCTCCTTTTTTATCACGTATGATGATATCAAATTCTTGGAGGAGGAGAACCCAACGGAGCAATCTCGGCTTTGCATCTTGTTTTGCAAAGAGATATTTGAGAGCCGAGTGATCCGTATACACTACACATTTGGTCAAGATTAAGTACGGCCGAAACTTCTCAAATGCATACACCACGGCTAATAGCTCTTTTTCTGTGGTGGTGTAATGAGTTTGAGCTTCAGTCATAGTCTTACTTGCGTAGTGAATAGGCTGAAAATGCTTAGCTCTACGTTGCCCTAGGACTGCACCGATAGCAAAATCACTTGCATCGCACATGAGCTCAAAAGGCAAGTCCCAGTCGGGAGCAACGATAATGGGTGCTTCTGTAAGCTTTTTCTTCAATGTTTCAAAAGCTACGATGCACTCGGGTGAGAAGATAAAAGGAGCATCCTTTATAAGAAGATGAGTCATAGGCCGGGCGATTTTGGAGAAATCTTGTATAAATCTACGATAGAAACCGGCATGACCTAAAAAACTCCTAATACCTTTGACGGTGGTAGGGTGAGGTAATTTAGCAATAACATCGACTTTTTCTCTATCTACCTCAATCCCATTTTTTGAAATCTTATGGCCAAGGACTATGCCTTCTTTGACCATAAAGTGGCTTTTCTCCCAGTTTAGACAAAGATTGGTGTCTTCACACCGTTTGAGCATTTTATCTAGATGGGACAGACATGTTTGAAACGAATCCCCAATGACCGAGAAGTCATCCATAAACACCTCCATTGTTTCCCCGATCATGTCGTGGAAAATGGCCATCATACATCGTTGAAACGTGCCAGGAGCATTACATAGGCCAAAAGGCATACGTCTATAGGCAAAAGTTCCGTATGGGCAGGTGAATGTGGTTTTATCTTGATCCTTTGGATCAATGGGGATCTGAAAGTAACCCGAGAAACCATCAAGGAAACAATAGTATTCATTCCCTGCTAATCTCTCAAGCATTTGGTCCATAAAGGGTAGAGGAAAATGGTCTTTACGAGTGGCGTCATTCAACTTACGATAGTCAATGCAAACACGCCATCCCGTAACCAATCGAGTTGGAATTAACTCGTTATCTTCATTTGTGACAACAGTTATGCCACCCTTTTTAGGAACACAGTGAATTGGGCTCACCCAAGGACTATCTGAGATTGGGTAAATCAATCCTGCATCAAGAAGTTTGATAACCTCCTGTTTGATAACATCATGGATTTTTGGATTTACTCTTCTCCGATGTTGAACTGCTGGCTTAAAGTCATCCTCCATCAAGATTTTATGAGTACAAAATTCAGGGTTGATACCCTTAATGTCGGAGAGTTTCCAAGCAATTGCTTGCTTGTGTGACTTCAAGATTTTTATGAGAGCAGCTTTTTCATCTTTACTCAAATCTCTTGCAATAATGACTGGTAATTTATCATCACCTTCAAGAAATGCATACTCGAGATGAGGTGGTAAGTCCTTAAGCTCAACCTCAGGAAATTCTTCAGTTTTCTCAACTGACTTGACTTCCTTGTTATGAAGCTTGACGGGAGGGAGAGGAGGAGAAATGTCATGATTTAACAACTTCTCAAGAAGAATATCTCCCTCCAGATTAATCTCATTTTGATTAATCTCATTAGGAATTGAATCACCAGTGTGAGGGGCTGATGATGGATCATCATTAAGCAACTTCTCAATGAGAAGTATGTCCCCCTCAATGTCAATTGGAGCGTGATCAATTTCCCATGGAACAGAATCACTAGACAAGTAGGCTTCAATCTCTTCTAAGATGAAGTCACTTTCCTCAAATGGGGTAAGAGAAGGAGTAGAATTGGCGATGATAGGTTGAAATGAATGAGTGACATTATCACTCAAAGAATTATGATCATAACCAAGAACTTCTTGAGAGTACTCTTCTGAAGCAACATCAATGATATCTATTCGGTTAACCGATTCAGAATCATAGTTTGCAGAGTACCTCAAAGTTTGATCAAGGTTAAAAGTGACAGCTTCATTACCAACACGTAATGTGATTTCTTGCTCAAATGCATCTATGAGAGCACGGCCCGTTCTCAGGAATCCTCGACCAACAATGAGAGGAACCCGATGATCGGCATCAAAATCAACAACCACGAAGTCAGCTGGAAAATGGAACTTTCCTACTTTCACAAATACGTCCTCAGCAATGCCAAGAGGATGGGATATTGTATGATCTGCAAGCTCGAGAGTCATGCATGTAGGAGTAAGTTCCGGAAGAGAAAGTTTCTTCCAAACTGAATAAGGCATCAGGTTAATGCTTGCACCAAGATCTGCTAGGGCAAAGCATTCAACCATTCCTGGAAATACACAAGGTAAGAGAAATTTTCCAGGATCTCCAAGCGTTTCTGGAAGCTTTTTCAGGATAACTGTAGAGCAGTTCTCGTTAAGAGGAGTTTTAGCCATTTCAAACAGCTTTTCCTTGTTGCTTAACATGTGTTTGAGAGTTGATGCAAACTTGGGCATCAGCATGATAGCATCCGCAAAGCTTATGTCAAAATGTAACTCTTGGAAAATTTGTAAAAATTTGTCCATTTGATGACTAGCTTTTTCACGGAGCTTTTGCTCATTCAAACGTGATGGGTAAGGAATAGAAGATTTGGATTTGGTATTTTCAACGGGAGCTACAGGTGGTTCAAAAACAACTCCTGGATTAGACTTGGGTTTCTGGACAACTTGAGGATGGACATTGTTGGCACCTCCATTATCAATAGGAAGTTCCTTGTCCTTGGTCGCCTTTGTAACTTGACTCATTTCTCCTAGTGGAGGAGGCATTGGAGTCGTAGGTCCATTGTGTGTCCTAGGTTCACTTTCCACTACCTTAGGGAGAGAAGAAGAAGAAGAGGTAGTAGGAATAGCGGGTCCATTGTATGAAACACCACTTCTGGTTGTGATCGCCTTAGCATCGCCCCTCGGGTTAGCGATCGTGTTGCTCGGAAGTTTTCCTGAGCCCGAGGGTTGATCATTTAAAGACTTTTTGAGATCAGCAATCTGACTGACAACAACCTGTTCATTTCATCTTGGGATTTCATGAACTGCTTCAATAACTCATCAGATGATGGTACTGGAGGATGTGGAGGGAAATTCTGAGGTCTGATGTTTTGATTAGGACCTTGTTGTTGAAAATTCCCTTGATTAGGATTCACATTCCCATGAAATTGATTCCCACGATTGAAATTGTTTTGATGAAGGTTCCCCTGATGTTGGAAACCTTGATTGGGTCCAGGATAGAAATTACCTTGGTTTTGATAACCTTGGTTCATTCTAGGTTGATTTTGATTCCGGTTAAGATTCTGGTTAAAACCGGGTGGTGCCTGATAAGTGTTAGCACGGTAGCTTGGTTCATTCTGAGGACGGTATTGATTACCTCCTTGATTTGAAGTACCGGCTATAGCATTTGCTTCAAACGGACTACCATCGGTGGCAGTACAATTGTAGTATGCATGAGGACCACCACAAGTAACACAAACTTCAACTTTCTTTACTTCACCATGTGATGGTGTTTGAGTGAAAGTGACTTTCTTCTGGTTAGCAAGAACCAAAGCCTGAACAATATCTGTGAGTTTATCAATCTTAGCATCGGTGCTAGATGTACTCACAGGAGATGAAGTAGAAGGTCCTGCATTAGACTGAGTTTGATATGTCTTTGTGCGGAAAGAACGGACCTGGGACTTGTTTTCAATGATTTGTAAGGCTTCTTTTGTGGTTTTGCTAAGGAAATTACCTCCCGCGGAGGCATTCAAAGAGTCTTGGTCAGCTTGTCTCAGACCATTGTAGAAAGTATCCATTTCCATTAACTCGGTAAAACCATGATGTGGACACTTGCGGAGCAATTCTTTGTAACGATCCCATGCCTCCCCGAATGATTCATCAAATCTCTGAGAAAATTTCATTATCTCATTCTTAAGACTTGTAGTTCGGGATGGAGGATAGAATTCGTTAAAAAACTTGGCAACTAGATCCTCCCATGTCTCAATGGAACGAGGGGGTTGTTTCTCAAGCCAATTCCGGGCTTGTCCCTCTAGAGAAAATGGGAACAGAAGAAGCTTGATAGCTTCATGTGGGACATTCTTGTACTTGATGGTAGATGCAATCTTGTTAAACCATCGAATGTGTGCATGAGGATCATCCCGCTCAAAACCATAGAATTGGCTTTGGGTTACCAGATTAAGTAATCCGGTTTTGAGCTCGAAGGTATCAGCCACAATGGCTGGAACAACAATGGCATCTCCGTAACCCTCGATGGGTGCTTGGAGAAGCTCATTCATGGGTTTATCTTCTGCCATTTCGACAGGGGGTGGTGGTGGTAGACGTTCCTCAGTCACGGCTGAAGGAGCTGAACGTCCTCTACGTCTACGAGGAATCTTTCCAAGTTCTGAAAGTGGACTTGTAGAACTGGAAGAACGAGTGCGCATGCACTAAGTATAAAAATCAATTTTTCAAAACAAATGAGGCAAAACGACAAGTGAACTTAACCAATAATCACAAATGAAATGGCTTCTTTGAAAAAGGTACACCAAATCACAAGGACACAAAGGCAAGTTTTAAATCTGATGTTCGGGAACTTATTATGGTCGCACCCCCAGTTAGGTAGTGCACTGCCTTGATTTGCGGAGGTTGATTTTTATGTATAAATTAAGTACCAATGAAAAAACGTAGGTATGATTTGTGCTGATGGGTTTAAAAACTTTTGGAAAATATTTTTGGTATCGTCTCGTTTAACCAAATCGTATCTCTTTAAGAATCACCTTAAAAGAAACACAAGCTAGAAAACGTTACGATTGTTTTGTTGTTTAATATTGTTTTTGGGTTTTTAACACTTTAGGAAAAGTGTTAATGAACTTTTTGATTTATATTTAACTTTACAGAAAACTTTTTACAAACTGTGGTATATGTGCAAGTACGGGTCTGAAAATGCTAGAACACGCTTACAGCCTCCCCGGCAGCGGCGCCAAAATTTGATTGGTGCTAAACCGTCAAGTTTAATTACACAAGCTAACCACTTGTGAATGGCTAACCGTAATAAACTTAAAACAGCTCAAACACTAATACAATGAAGATCAAAGGAATATAGGGAATTCCTGGGTCGTTAAGTCCCACGGAGGATGAATTGGTGTATAAACACTTGATCAGATGATAGAATGATCACTAAGGATAGTGATCAGTAAGGTTTTGGATGGATAATTACCTAAAGAAAAGATCTACAAATTACAGCGACTTAAATGCAAATTAAAAGAAATTAAAAAGTTAAAATATATTAAATAAACGCTATCACTATTTTTACAATGATGAACGTTTAAAACCTAAAACGTACGTTTAAATAAAATTACGTAAACGTACAAAATAAAACGTGAGTTTAAAAGAAATAAAAGGCCTACAAATATGAAAATGATATTTTTACAATCCTAATAATAAAAGAAAATTATTAGAAAAATAAAATTATTTTTACAACTATTTATTTAATTATTATTAATTAAAAACTATTTATTAAGTATTTAAAATGCACTAAAATACAAGAAAATACAAAATTAACTTAGAAAAATGAAATTATAACTTATAAAAATCTGAAATATGATAAAACTTATTTTAAAACTGAAAATATATTTTTTTGACTTTTTATGTATTTATTATTAATTTAATACTATTTAAAACTAATTAAAATGCTAAAAAATAATATTTAAACTAAGAAAATTATGGAAAAATACTTTTTATGACTTTTATATTTATCTTAATCTAAGAAAAATGAAAAATTATTTTTTTGAGCTTTTTCTGATTTTTTAGTATTAAAAGCTATTTAAAATTACCTAAAAACTGTTTTTAATTAAGAAAAATAGCAAACAGTGTTGGAAAATTATGAAAATTTCAGGAAAAGTCTAAAATAATATTATGAATCTAGGAAAAATAGAAAAACATGGTGTTGTGTGGAGGAAATTGAATCTGCAATACAAGTGCTTATGAAATAAGCACTTGAATAAGCCAAATGATCACCACAAGCTACCAAACTGAAACAAAAGCATTAATATGCTATAATGACCCAAATGCAACTTATTTCAACTATCCTTAACCTCTTTAAAGCTGATTACCAAGATTTGGTTGTTTTGAGTTTAGGCTAAAAAACAGTTTGAGGATGCTACTTTGAGCTTAAGCACAAGTCTGAAAATAAGCTGGAAATGAAAACAAGAAGTTGGAAACTATACTAGACCTGGCTAAGTACTTTCAAACCAAAAAGCAGACCTGGAGAAGCTCTGTGGAGCTTTTGACAAGCTCAGCAATAAGCTGAGAAAAACTCAGTATACACTGAGTGTTGGAGCAGGGCACTTAAGCCCTTTTTGACAAGCTCTGTTGGAGCTTTTAGAAAATTTCTAAAATTTTAAAAAAATCATGATAAGTAATTTGACCTGTTGAAGTTCTTAATCCCAGAGTTTCATTTGATTTGGTCCAAGAATGAACCCAAGAAAAATCTTGCTAGATGGCCTAAAAACTGGTTTTTCAATATTTTGACTTTTATCAAGAACACTAAAGTTTGACTTTAGTGAACTTTGATCTGATCTTAAGCACTGAATGTAATGTTACAAGGTATGTTAAGACTGATTTGAGCAAGATTAACAACTTATAAACACAAAACAATGATCATGGAACCTAAAATTCCAACAGTGAACACATAATACATGATCAAAAGGATTTTTTGACTTTTGCTTGAATGAGTACTGAATTTCTTGACTTGTATGAGTTAGTATAACCGAGTGTGACTCAAGACAACAATAAGTACAAGTTCAATCAACCTTAAACACAGTTGAACTAGTTGAGCCAAACAACACTTTTTATGACTGTTATAGAACTTTTACAAAGCAAATCAAAGATTTAAACCATGAAACTGATTTCAAACTGTTTAATATTATTTGTTAGGACTAATGAAGCCTTAAACAACATCCATAACAACATTAAACTAAGACTTTACCAAGATGCAGTTTTAACTGTCAAAACTAAATTTTTATAAACTTCAAATTAAAAAGTACAACCAACTGATTTTTAATACTTAATTCAACTTAACTACTACTAATGAACACTAAGAATCAGAAATTACAACTACTAATCAACTAAAACAAAGAAATGCAAAAATTATCAAAAAGCTTACAAATGGCTTCCAACTGAAAACTGAGAACCAAGGCATACAAACACACCCTATAGCTTCCCAAGAAGCACTAATCCCAAGGCCATCTAATATCAACCTTGCTCCAGCCTTCTTGTACCTTTTATCATGGCTTTTTATTTTTAAACTATTTATTTGGTATTTTTGTGAATTTCTAGTTTTGGCTACTAAACTGCTTTTTAAAGTATCTAATAGCTTTAATAAGCTATATAGGGAGCTTATGTGGGCTTATGAGTCCAAACTAACAACTGCTAACAACATTTCACCATATTGATATTTTTGGATAATGAAAATTTGCATAAACTGAGATAGGACCTCAAACTTGAAATTGATGATCTCAAAAGTTTTATTTTACACTGGAAACATGAAATACAAGATTCAAAAGCTATAAAATACACTGGAATTTAAATTTAGGCTAAAACGACATTCAAAATTAAAATTACACTAGTTACTCTTCACTTTTGCACCCAGCTTCTATTTATTGATCTTTTCTATCTTTGTGTCGACCTCTGAACAAATCCCACCTATCCTCAACCATTGGATCTTCACAGATCATCATAATTGCCAAGTGGCGATTTTGGCGCCAAATATTTCAATAGCAGGTTTTCTGCATTAATTGGGTTTGGATTGATGTGGAGGTGGAGGGGGGATGTGGAAAGGTGTTATAGATGAGGTGGAGGGTTGAAAAGTGGTGAAAAACTGCTCTGGTATTGAGATTACAGGGGTGGGAGAGATGAGTGTACAGTGCGCGGTTTATTTTGAATTTAAACACTGGACCGGGTTGGGTTTTGGGCCTGGGTTTGGGCTTTGTGATATAAATAGGTCCGTTTAGTTTAGTTTAACAACAAGGACCAAAAGTGTAACTCTGCCAAAGTTGAAGGGTTGATATTGACAAGTTTTCAAAGCTCTCACAATGACCATTCCTGCCATATGTGAATAGTACAAGGACCTTAATTGATAATTTCCATTTTTGTAAATCCAGGGACCAAAACTGTCAAGTTTGAAACTTGAGGGACCAAACATGTAAATTCTCCAAAGTTTATCATAAGGACCATTCTTGTCATTTATAAATAGCACAAGGTTAATATTTGATAATTTTCACTTTTTAAATTAACCAAGGACTATTTTTGACAATTTTCAAAGTTAAAGGACTAAAGTTGTCATTTTGTGATTTTTGAACTTTAAAGGGTTTGTTTTGACAAATTTTGAATCTTAAGGACCTAAAATGATATTTTACAAGTTTTTGAATTACCAGGGACTAATTTTGACAACTTTTGTAACTTGGGGGACTAAAACTGCCAATTATGCAAACTTGATACGTTTTTCACCAGATTTTGATGTTTTTGCATTTAAAACATATAAAACACTTGTTTGTGATATTTTTATCATTTTGATGTGTTTCTGAGTGTTTTCAGATGTTTTTGGCATTCTAACAGTATAAAAATGATGAGTATTTAGACACTCATCAATCATCCCGTAGATAAGGTCATAGGAAAGTTAAACGAAAGAACCTTAAGGTGTCAAGTTCAAAACCAAAGTAGCCTATTTTGTTTTGTTTCAACCATAGAACCTAAGAATACACAAGAAGCCATAAAAGAAGAAAGTTGGGTAATGGCTATGCAAGAAGAGTTAGATCACTTTGTTTCTAATGAAGTTTGCACACTTGTCCCTCCACCTAGTAATCAAACCATAATAGGAACCAAATGGGTTTATAAAAACAAGTTAGATGCAAACAGAGTAGTGTCTAGAAACAAGGCTAGACTCGTTGCCCAAGGGTATAACCAACAAGAAGGAATAGACTTTGATGAGACCTATGCCCCTGTGGCTAGATTAGAGTCTATAAGAATACTTCTTGCTTATGCTTGTGCTAATGATCTTAAGCTTTATCAAATGGATGTCAAAAGTGCTTTTCTAAATCATTTTATTAATGAAGAAGTATATGTAGCTCAACCTCCGGGCTTCATCGATTTTGAAAAACCTAAACATGTGTATAAGTTAAAGAAAGCCCTTTACGGTCTTATACAAGCTCCAAAAGCTTGGTATGATAGACTCAAGTCATTCTTAATAAAACATAACTACACCATGGGGTTAGTTGATAACACACTTTTTACTAAGAAAAGAGAGTCACATATAATCATTGTTCAAATATATGTAGATGATATTATATTCGGATCCACTTATCAAGACATGTGTGATGATTTCTTTAAAATCATGCATGACGAGTTCGAGATGAGTATGATGGGAGAACTTAGTTTCTTTCTTGGTCTACAAATCAAACAAGTAGAAGATGGTATCTTCTTTAATCAATCTAAATACATAAAAGGGATGTTAAAGAAATTCGGTTTAGAAGAGTCAAAACCAATTAGGACACCAAAGTCATCCGATACCAAACTAACAAAAGATGAAGACGGCGAATCCGTTGATAGCACAAAATATCGTGGCATGATTGGTAGTCTTCTCTACCTCACGGCTAGTAGGTCGGATATCATGTTTAGTGTTGTCTATGTGCTAGGTTTCAAGAAGACCCTAAAACATCACATCTAGAAGCCGTAAAAAGGATATTTAGATACATTAAGGGTACAACACAATTAGGATTATGGTATCCTAAGGGTACGGGAGTAGAAACAATTGTATATACAGATTCTGACCATGTAGGTGATTATGTTGACCGAAAAAGTACAAGTGGGGTATGTACTTTTATGGGATGTTGTTTAACTTCTTGGTTTTCTAAGAAACAAACGGCATTAGCAATATCAACAACCGAAGCCGAATACGTCTCCGCCGGCAAAGCATGCCAACAAGCACTATGGATGGAACAAGCGTTAGTTGACTACGACATTCATCTAAGTGACATAGCCATTCTATGTGACAACAAAGGTGCCATCGATTTAAGCAAGAATCCTGTATTACATTCTCGCACAAAGCATATAGAGATTCATCATCACTTCTTAAGAGACAATGTTCAAAAGGGGAACATCTCTATTGAGAAGGTAGCGTCCGAAGACAACATAGCTGATAAGGTTTTAAAATGTACCTTTTTGATGGGTCATTTAAGCCCTTATTTGATCACTTTTGTATCCGTTATTATTTAATATCGTTCCTTTTCACTTTTTAGGTCTCTTGAAGGCAAATTGTTGGAATGACACTTATTTGGACGAAAAGGCGCGAATATACGAATAAAATGGCCAAATTCAAGAATCGAGACACTCAAGCTGCTGAATTGAAAGGGGACGGCGTCAGGTTCTCCTTGTGACACCGTCAGAACAAATTTTGTGACGACTGAGTAGCCAGATTGCTTATTTACAAGTGACGGCATCAGGTGTTAAAAGAGTAGGGCGTCGCCGCTCAGACGGCCTATATTTGATCCAGACGACGTCAGAGACTGAAGGAGACGGCGTCACAGGCATAAGGTGACACCGTCTTAATGCGAACGTGGCCAAGACGAAACCCTAATGACGGCCACTCGACGGCGTCACAAACTAAAGGGTGACGCTGTCGCAGTTGTAACCTTATATATATAAACCAAATTTTTTAGTTTTCAGTGTGTAGTTTTGTAGAGTAAAAACCTAAACCGAACCAAGGCTTTCTTGTACAGTATTTTAGGGTTCCATACCCTATCTTACATCAAGATAAGTGTTTTACTTCATTAATTTAATTATGTCTTCAATTAATTGTGTGTATGCTTTCATGTTCCCCATGTCCGGCTAATTTACTTGTGTGTTTGCTTGGGTAATATGAAACTTAGTTATTGAATATTGATTGGTTGTCTCTTATCTTAGTTGTGATTGACCTAGTATTGCGATAGGTAATTCGTTGTGTTATTAATGCTTGATTAATCTTTGTTGAACCTTAGTTTATAATCACCTAGAGTAATTGTAGGCTATACATCCAAAGAATACCTTAGAGTTAAAGTTTATAAATCCTAGAGATTTTGTAGTCATTAACCTTTGGTAGCTTCAAAGAGTTAGGGATAAACGCATAACCTACGACCTTAGAGACACAACGCGATTAAGAATAAGGATGTGACAATTCAACCATCAATAGGAGATAACTAGGGAGTAATAAAGCATAAGCAAATACATTTTTAATCATCATACGAGCACACAACAATAGACATAGACTACCCTCACCTTAGTTAATTAGATAGTAGAAGTAATCGGTACAAATACCAACCCCCCAAATTTAAACCCCGAGATTCGTACCTTTCCATTTCCTATAAAACATAAAAAGATAAAAAAAATAATCTTCCTCAACCCCAACCTTAGCGTAGTAACTTCCCACTAGCATTCCTATTCCCCTAGAGAATGATATCAATTCCCGTCGCTTACCCTAATACTACACTACAACGATTAAGTTCACTGCCTAGGGTGTTGAAAAACTTGCTCGACGAAAAGGAAGTTCCTTTGACCGCGAACGCGCTGTGTAAGTGTATCAAGTTTTTGGCGCCTATGCCGGGGAATAGAATAGCTACTTAGATTTTCAGCTCGTTTTGGTTTCCTTGCTTGATTCCTATCAAGTAAGCTTTTTTCTCATTTTTAGCTTCCTTGTAGTCTATCCCCCTTCTTTGTGTTTGTGTTCGTAAAACCCTTTTCATTTGTCGCGATGGCAAGTGAAGTTGCATTTGAATCATTAACAAATGAGGAATAATTGAATTTCGCAGATTGGATTGCTTTTTATTGTTCTAATGAATTTGTGAGTGATCTTAGAGATATCCAAAAGGAGACGGGTGTAAGGTTGGATGGATTTGATAAATTTTGTGCTTGTGTGGCTTCTATTCAACGATCATTGTTAGAATCAATTCCTTTTAGTGAGACCCTCTAGAAATTTTTTGAGAAAAGCCTCCTAAGCATAAACCACCAGTTGTCACAACTTGAGGAAATGGATAAGGAGGATTTATCCAACCTTAGGCATCATGATCAAAAAGACCTAGTTTTTAAGAACATGGAACCTAAACCCGAACAAGATTGTGAGATGGTTATAGTTGAACTGCCTAGTTGCATGCGTGGGATAGATTTCACCAAAACATATGACACGCGTGAGGAATCCTTTAGGCAAATAGAACATAGTAATCAAATTTTTGAGAATGATTTTTATGAATAGGACCAAGAATTTGAAATGGCTAAAGAAGGATTTGAGATACTTAGGAGTGTATTTGGGTTACATCATACTAAAACACATGATGAACATTTAGGAGATCTGGATATAATGGAGAATGAGGTGGAAACTACAAGCCCACAAGCCCTACCATCACTTGAGGAACACACATTGCCTATAACTTACCCGGAAGAAGTAGAAGAGACTATAGGAACCCCGATTGATATAGAACCTTCGGACCAAACGCCACTAGAGAATGTAGGTTTAGATGCTTGTTGTCATGACCTCTCTCTTAGTCCTAGGGAAGTTCCTAATTTTGATGAACCGGAGCCTCAACCAAAAACCTTACCAAATTTTCCGTCTTTAGATGTGAATCTTGGAATTGAATTAGCCCCCAATCCACCCATCAAAATAAATAGTCCGGGTAGTTGCTTGATAAAGGTGGTAGACTCTAGGCCATGTAGAGTGGAAGCTAATATAGGAGTAACCCATGACCGTACACACTTATATCACCCATTTATGGTTGATAACAAGAAACATTATGGGTTTAAACCGGGTTTATTAGGTCAAGATGGATCCTTAACTAAGAATCTTTTGAAGTTGATAGAAGATGATCCATTTTTAGGAGAGAGATTTGATTCACTCGCTACACCCATAAAATTAGGTAAGGTTAGAATGAATGGAGCACACCCCTTTGAGCATATAAATCACCCATCAACCTTTCCTCACATAGCAAATTTCTACCCTAAGGGTGTGTATCGCTACTATCACCCGCACTTAAGCTTAAGTGTAGAAAAAAACTTCCCCTTTATCCGTTAAATAAGGGTAGAGTCAAGCTCGTGACTCGAACAAAAACAAGCGCTTCTTGGGAGGCAATCCATGCTTAATTGTTTGCTTGTTGTGTGTCGTATATCTTTTATTGATTGTTTATTCTCATGTTTGAATTTGTGAAAATGCTTTATTTTGTCTTTAACCTCGTCTTAATTACATATAAAGGTATTTTACAAAAGGGATAAGTGTAGGGAAGATTACACATGTTTTTAAAAGAACGTGAATATGAGAATTACAATTAATTAAAAGATATGCATGTGTGTTTGTTCGAGTCAAATGCTTGTATCGAGTCATAATGGATGTTTTGTAGGAAATTTTTCCAAATTCTAAAGATGTAAATTTTCCAGAATTTATCCCAGAAAATCGCAGACCAGTTTCTGTCAGGATAACCTGATGGCATCAGGATCGAAACCTGACGGCGTTAGGAGGAGCAGAAACAGCTTATTACTTTTTCTCGTTTTCTGAGCTACTTATAATTTTTTTGGAATTTTCCAGGTCTTAATTTACCAGAAAATCAGTAAACATCCATTCCACAAGCACTATATCCTATTTTAGTAGAGTCTTATATATATTTTTATAGCCGATTTTACGCGAAGGTTTTGTTGGTTTTCTTCAAGTGGTCAGGTTTAATTTACCAAGAAGAAAATACATAAGATGAGAAGGAGCTTTTAACGCAAACGTTCTTCTTGAAGAAAGATGTAACCACCACTTCACACGGATCCTACCAAGCTAATCAGAGGAGTACTAGTTTCTTTCATTTTTTTACCTTCCATTATCAAAGCTTTGATACTTTCGGGGAACATTGGGGACAATGTTCAGTTTAAGTGTAGGGAGGGAAAATAAAACGGGAACTTTGAAACTATGCTTATCCTTGATTATTTGCTTTGTCCAATTGCATTTGTGTAATAAACCAAGAGAAATATTGGTTAGGGTAATTTTGGCACCAAATTTAAAATATTTTCATGACATATAAGAGTGGGCCATTAGTCATAATAAAGCGTCTCATGGATAGGAAGTTATATGAGTAGCACAAAAACCCTTTACCACTTAAATTCCACCTAAAATGTGAGGATCGCCCTTAGATTAGTAGGAATTAAAGCATTCATCTTTGATGCTTAGAGTGTGAACCGGTAGTATGATAGATTCTAGAACTTGTTTTGTGATGCATCCCGAGATCGCTAGTAAGACTACACTTGTGTAGTTAGGAATAACTAAAGGATAAGAGGCATTAGGATAACCCTTGTTTGATACCTGTAATATAATTACTTCTTCCACGTCCGTTGAGTAATTCCCCCATACCTTTGCGTTGTACTCATCTTTAGTACACGATACCCCTAGTTAACCCCTCAGAGCCTATCCTTTTCGCGGTTCTCGTGATGTTTCGGTTTTCCGGAATATCAATGAAGAACATTGTTTACAATCCACCCCCAAATGTACACCTAAATCGCCTTAGCCTACCTTGTATGCACTCACTTTTAGTGCATTATTGTTATCACACTAAACCCTTAGTTCAATTATCTTGTTGCTTGCATGAGTTGCTAAGTCGAGTCATATCCTTTGTACACAGTTTTGGGACGATTGGGACTCATGGGAAAAGTTAAACTTTATGAAATGACGGGAAGGGAACGCTAAATTCAAATTCCCTTTATTTGCATAATAATGTACTCAAAGTGTTTTGATCTTTTCAATTCGGGTCAAATTAGTGTTAGAGTAATAAAAACTCAAGTGTAGGGATGTGCCTATAAATCCCTATCATTTTGATGTTATCATAGAGGATGGTAGATTAAAAGTGTATGAAAAAAAAAGAAAAAAAAAAGAAAAAAAATAGAGTGTTGAAAAAAGAAAAATAAATAAGGGCTACCGTCCAACATCTATCTTTCAATTTATGTTTGTTATCTAGAGTTTAGAGTGTCGAGTTTTGGCTTAGCAACGCCATTCTTCGCATGCTTGTAACATAAAGATTTTTGACTTGCCATCACTAAATAGCCTATCCCACCAAACCCTTTGTTTCCCTACCGTAAGCCTAATGTTACAACCCTTTAAAAGACCTCTTGGATAGTCTTTCCTAAGTGCTTACGCCAAAGCGATGGAGGTTTGATCTAGTCTCAAGCATATGGTAATCTATGTACTAGGACCGGTTAATGAGTGTTTATCTTCCATTTCCAACTTGTTATATTTCATATACACCCGAGAGATGTGAGTATCCAAACACCCCATGTGAGGTGCTAGTATGTAATTTCCGTGCTTGTTATGACTTTTGCGAGGCTTATATGTGTTGTGAATCGTTCTAAACTAATGCTTCATGACCTCTAACTTATAAATTAATTGGCTAAAAGGACATTTGCTTGAGGACAAGCAAATACCAAGTGTAGGGATATTTGATAAGGTTTTAAAATGTACCTTCTTGAGGGGTCATTTAAGCCCTTATTTGATAACATTTGTATCCGTTATTACTTAATATCGTTCCTTTTCACTTTTTAGGTCTCTTGAAGGCAAATTGTTAGAATGACACTTATTCGGATGAAAAGGCGCGAATATACGAAAAAAATGGCCAAAGTCAAGAATCGAGACACTCAAGCTGCTGAATTGAAAGGAGACGGCGTCAGGTTCTACTTGTGACGCCGTCAGAACAAATTTTGTGACGACTCAGTAGCCAAATTGCTTATTTACAAGTGACGGCATCAGGTGTTAAAAGAGTAGGGCGTCGCAGCTCAGACGACCTAGACTTGATCCAGACGACGTCAGAGACTGAAGGAGACGGCGTCACAGGCATAAGGTGACGCCGTCGTAATGCTAACGTGGCCAAGACGAAACCTTAATGACGGCGACCCGACGGCGTCACAAACTAAAGGGTGACGCCGTCGCAGTTGTAACCTTATATATAGAAACCGAATTTTTTAGTTTTCAGTGTGTAGTTTTGTGGAGTAAAAACCTAAACCGAACCAAGGCTGTCTTTTACAGTATTTTAGGGTTCCATACCCTATCTTACATCAAGATAAGTGTTTTACTTCATTAATTTAATTATGTCTTCAATTGATTGTGTGTATGCTTGCATGTTCCCCATGTCCGGCTAATTTACTTGTGTGTTTGCTCAGGTAATATGAAACTAAGTTATTGAATATTGATTGGTTGTCTCTTATCTTAGTTGTTATTGACCTAGTATTGCGATAGGTCATTCGTTGTGTTATTAATGCTTGATTAATCTTTGTTGAACCTTAGTTTATAATCACCTAGAGTAATTGTAGGCTATACATCCAAAGAATACCTTAGAGTTAAAGTTTATAAATCCTAGAGATTTTGTAGTAATTAACCTTTGGTAGCTTCAAAGATTTATAGATAAACGCATACCCTATGACCTTAGAGACACAACGCGATTAAGAATAAGGACGTGACAATTCAACCATCAATAGGGGATAACTAGGGACTAATAAACCCTAAGCAAATACACTTTTAATCATCATACGAGCACACAACAATAGACATAGACTACCCTCACCTTAGTTAATTAGATAATTAGATAGTAGAAGTAATCGGTATAAATACCAACCCCCCAAACTCAAACCCCGAGATTCGTACCTTTCCATTTCCTAAAAAACATAAAAAGATAAAAAAATAATCTTCCTCAACCCCAACCTTAGCGTAGTAACTTCTCACTAGCATTCCTATTCCCCTAGAGAACGATATCAATTCCCGTGGCTTACCCTAATACTACACTACAACGATTAGGTTCACTGCCTAGGGTGTTGAAAAACTTGCTCGACGAAAAGGAAGTTCCTTTGACCCCGAACGCGCTGTGTAAGCGAATCAATAGCCGACGTCCTCACCAAACCGTTGAAGCGAGAACAATTCAACCTACTTCGTCTTGGTCTTGGTCTCATGGAATAATCGTCGTAATTTACTTTTTAACTCTACAAGGTATCTAAACACTAGCCTTCTTCTTTTTGAGTCTAGAATCTCTATTTCATGCACAACTCACAAGCAATACGGGAATTTTCAAAACCCAAGATAAGTTTTTCACTTATAACTCATAGTTTTTCTTATTTTCTTTCAAAATAAGTACAAGTTGCAAACATATAATTACATATACATCTTCTTTTCAAAGGATAAAACGATTTTTATTCGCACATAGAAACCTCTTTTCAAAACGTTTTCTAAAAATGATACCTATTCCCATATCAATTTCACAAAAGCAATTTCTCACGTCTAGGACAAATCGCTTTTTCATTATTAATACAAAGTAAAAACCCGTTTTCATTGCATCTCATGTCTTTTGAATGCTAAAGTGGACACATAACTAATATGTGTTTTCGGGTACATTCATTTAAGTAACAATGAATTAGGAGCACTCGGGTTATCTCACATAATAGTATGCTTTTCCACTTCTAGTTTATTTTTCTTTTCTTTTTAGGAGTCGAGATAACCGCAACTCCAAATCGTTTGCATATAGGCACACACTAGGCACAAATGTTTCCAAAAGGAAAATTTTGAGCTGCCTGAATCACCAGTACCACGGATCCTAGCCTTAATGCTGGACGGATCCCTCAAGGGAAGGATCCGTGGGATCCGTGAGACAGAAGCTAGTTTTATCTTCTATTTTTTTCACTTTGGATGAAAACTTCAATAATTTTTTTTGGAGTATGTTCTTTAATGCTTGTGTTCTCATGATCATATGCCTTAACTTCATATCTAATCATTAGATTTTAATCCACATTTTAGGTCAAGCATTCATTACAATGCATTGTTTTTCTATATATAGGACTCCCAAAATGCTTGCATACTCATCTCATCTTCACAAACTAAAAACACCATGTCATCCAAAAGATCTTTCAACTTAGATGAATCACCTAATGCAAATAATCCATTTCAAGATATCCAAGCTTTTGTCCTCCCACCTTCCAAAATACCACAATCAAACTCTAGGGTATCCGCACGTATTAGCATCCGGCCTTGTTGCTTAGCAAAACTATCATCGAATGGCTCATCACCAACAAATGACTCACCACAAGATGTCTCCATTATAGCACCTCCTTCATCACCAACAAGTACACCAACTTCATCACCCATCAACTCACCACCTAAAGTCACTCTTTTGGAACTCCTTAAAACTCCAACAAGATCTCAACAACCAAAACAAAAAGAAATAGCCTTTTTGACACCTCCACTTCTCCAAACACAATTTTCAAAGACCTTGAAACCTCACCACCCTTAGCTCAATCCTCACCACCCTTAGCTCCCATTGAGCTACAAGAACATCTAGGTTCTTTTCCACCACCACTTCCAAACATTCAGGACTTTAATCCGTATTTTCCTATTTTTCCACCACATCTTCCGCATCTCACAAATCAAAACAACCCGAAAATCTTCCGCACTCATTACCCACATCACTTACATTGTGAACATTGCCAATCAACTAGGGATATTGCAATATAAGTTAGGGAAGAAATGTGATTCATACTCAACCTCATTCTTGATCGCATCAATACCATTTGTAAAACCCTAAAATCTCAAATCGCGTAAATGACAATTTTGCCCTCCAACTTAAATTTTACCAACTCGGAAAATACGTTAACATCATTTAACAAGTTATATGATTAATAATACTTTCACATTGAGAGAATAATTAACTTATGTTATACAATAAAGAACTTGTATAAATATTAATCTAAGTAACTTTAAACCTTACATAATGTACACAACTAATCTAGACATGGAACAAGACTAGATACATAAAATAATGATAAGAATGGAAGTTATGGATTTGGTCTCTTAACCCCCTTAATGGCCGGCCTTTACTCTCCCACAATTACTCATCATATCAAAAATTATCAATCACATTTATCTCTTATTCTCCATTTCAAAAATACCTAGAAAACCCTAGCTTCTTGTTTTCTCTCATCAAGTGGCGGCAACCATTTTTCTTCACCATTTTATACGAAAATTCTTCAAGCCAAGGTGTTCCTAGGAGACTCTTGATCGTGGGTAATCGTTTGGTGGACGTAGCATTGGTGTTTGGTTCGTTTTGGAGGCTTGGTCGTGGGGTTGAAAGGTGTACGTGGGTTTTGTTTTGGCCAAGGGAGACTTGGTTGGTTTTGTGGTTTGATTCTTATTGTTTTGTTTTCGTACACGCTACAAGGGTAACATCTCGTCATCTCGAATCTCCTCCTTTTGTTTCTTTATTCAATTCGTGGCATGAAATAAAACTAGGGCTTGTAACTTGTAAAAGGATCACATAAAATCATACATATGTTAACACATGAAATGATAACACATAAAATGATAAAACCATGAATCTTGATCTATAAATATTCGAATGATATATGACTTATATTATGAATATGAAACTGATTTTGAGTCCTATATATGTCGACTTATATTAAGTTTTAAAAGGGTTTAATGATCTTGTGATTACATGTTTTTCTTATATGATAAATGGACTTGTTAACGAATGATTACGAGGGTGTTTTGGTTTATGTTATGGGGCGTACATATGGTCTTGGTTAAGGGCTGGTCCGAATTGATTTTGATATCACATTAGGTGTCTTGTAATCTTGTATTAATCGAGCTAACATGTTTAAAACGGATTCGCTAATCATAACGTAAAACTAGGGTTTGTAATTCATGATTATATAAAGTTAAGGGGTTGTTTGGTAAATTATGAAACTTGATGGATTAACATGTTAATATTCTAACTAAATGGATTAAATGAGTAAAATGGGTAAATTTACTATATTTACACTTTTAACCCTATACTTTGTAATATTGACATTTTAAACCCTAAACTTTTGTAACTTGTCATTTATGATCCTTAAAGCATTATAATACTCAATTTCTATTATAACTTGAGATAAGTAATTAAACCTGCTATATATGGAAACTTACTAAATATGGAAACCTGCTATATATGGAAACCTGCTATTTTTAGAAAGTTACTAATTATGGAAATCTGCTAATTTTGGAAAGTTACTAAAAATAGAAACCTGCCTAAAATAGAAAGTTTCCTAAAATAGAAAGTTACTAAAAATGGAAAGATTACTAAAACAGGAAACTTGCTAAAAATGGAAAGCCGTCTTAAAACAAGTGTTTCGGATTCTTATAGAACGTTATCTAATTCATATAGGTTCCGGGCGGCGTGATTGATCTCACTCTTGACTTTACTTTCTTTGTTTGCTTGCTTCGAATAAGGTACAGATATTCTGACCTTTCTCTTAAGGTTTCTCGTGATCTCTTTGCATCTTTGATCTCTTACCATATTGATATTGAACCTTTGCTTTGCTATGTGAACCTTTGACATTGACCTTTGCTATTGAACCCTTGATATTGATCCTTTGCTATTGAAACCTTTGATTATTGAACCTTTGATATTGGACTACTGATTTGATTTGTGAACTGCTAATATTGAACCTTTGATATTGATTGAACTATATATATTGTACACTTTGACCTGTCAGTTGATACCCGAGCCATTAACTAGGCATGGGGGTTCCATGTCCGTGTCATTGATGCACCAATGGCATGACTCCAGTGTGCACGAGTGATGTTGCACACCGTCCCCATATTTGTATTGATTATGCGCGCTTTGGATATATTGTATGGCCACTATTTGTTTTGCAGGGGGCGTATGGATGCATCCTAGATTTGTATTTGTTTTGTATTGATATATGGTTTGGTGATGTGGTTGGTGTGTGCAATACACCCCCTCACATTTTGGGAGCTGATCACTCCATTGGCTACTCGAGGACTCCCCTCATATTGGTTTGGTATTCCGAGGTCACCCCTCCGAATACAATGGTTACTACAGGATATATGATTTGATTTGGTTTGTTTTGTTGGCTCGTGGTGGAAAACTGACCTTCCTTTCCTTTGTTTCTTTTGCCTACTCTATATTGCTTCATATCATTCATATCTTATTTAACCAGCCTTTGATTCTATTATTGCTTTTGTATTGCTATATCTGTTCACTGGGCTTTTTAAGCTCAGCCGCATTTCTTTTCCTGCGGCAGGTTATTAAGCTAGGAGCTGGGGCTTATCTTGGGGATTGAGAGTAGGATGCTTTTGAGGACTTGCTTTAGTTATCCTAGACTTTATTTACCGTTGTTATTATGATTTGGAGACTTAGACTTTGTATCGTTTCTTTTCCTTTGGGACATCTTTTGGAACTTTTGTATTGATCAAGTCGTGTTGACTTGTTACTCTTTTGATTATTATTATAAGACTTCTGCTTGCATGGTTTATATGTATTGTTCTGATTTGACTCCATAAATGTGATACTTCTACCCTTATCGGGTTGGGGTGTTACAATTATGGTATCAGAGCCCAGGTTTACGACTTGTAGTCAGGACCTGTGACATATGGACCCTAAGCGTTGACCTGTAGAGCTTAAGTTTTGATTTGGTGAGGTTTGGGTAGATTCTAGGTTCATTATCTTCATTTCCGTTCATGCTCTTCATCCTATTTTCCTAACTTTTGCTAATCGTTTTATGAACTCTTCAGATGATCCAAACTCGTAGGAACGGTGACGACAACGGGGATGGAAATCCTAACTTCGAAGCTATGATCGCACGCGCTTTAGCCACTGCTATGCCTGGGATAGTGGCTGCCATCACTGAGAATGTTAGGAATGGTGCTAGTTCTTCTGGTGGGGGTAATGGTGGAGGTGATAACCCACCTACACCCATTCATGTCTGGATCGAGCGCTTTAACAAGCTTAAGCCACTTCCTTTTCGCTCGGCAGCTTCCACTAATGAGGCGGAGGATTGGATAACACATATGGAGAAACTTTTTAATGTGCTGGGTTGTGGGGATGAGGTGAAAACCCGGCTTGCTACTTTCAAGTTTGAGGGTGATGCCTTAAACTGGTGGAAGGCCTATATCTTGACCAAAGAGGAGAACTTCGTTGATACTTGTGCTTGGAATACCTTCAGAGAGATCTTCTACAAACAGTATTTTCCTGAGTCAGAACAGCAGAGGTACGAAAGGGAGTATGAAACCATACATCAGCTGGAGAAGGAAAATTCTCACGAGTACATGCAGCGATTTATGAGGATGGTTGGGTTTGTAGGTGCTGTGGTTGCTGGAGATGCTCGTCGCCAGGCTCGTAAGTTCAAGTGGGGGTTAAAGAAGTGGGTGCTAGATAGGATGATCAACCATCAATATACGGAGGTGGCTGCAGTTGCGGATGATGCCCGCAACATAGAGTTACTGCATGAGGAGCAGGGTTACAATAAGAGGAACAGAGATGGGGACCGTATTAATTCTCAGGGTCGTCAAGACCATGCTCAGGATTCCAGGGGTCGTCAGGACCACAGTTCCGATCAGAGGGGTCGCCAGGACCAGGTTCAGGGTGTTAGAGGTCGTTATGACCGTGGCTATGATTCGAGGCAGCAGGGTAATCAGAGGAGATTTGATAGGTCAGGTGATGATCGTAGGGGTTAGAGTGGCAGTTTTCAGAGACAGCAGCGGGATCAGTCATCTCGCAGCACTTATCAGGATCATACAGCGACAGCTTCTTCTCAGAGGAGGACTTCTGAGGTGTTACCTCCTCCTCCCAAGTGTGTTACGTGTGGTAAGCCGCACCCAGGTGTTTGCCGTAGGATTACTGGAGGTTGTTATCATTGTGGGGAGACAGATCATAGGGTGAAGGACTGTCCCAAGCAGGCATCGGCTACTCCTTCGAACTACATCAAACCACCTCCCACCACTGGACGTGTGTATTTGGTTACTCGAGATCAGGCAGACAAGGCGTCAGGTACTATTACTGGTACCATTTATTTTGGTGATTCTACTGCTTTTGTTTTGTTTGATACTGGCGCGACACATTCTATCGTATCGAAAAACTTTGCTAAGAAACTCAAATTACCTCCAACACCACTAATGAATCCTTTATCTATATCAACCCCTATGAAAAATCATGTGCTCATTAATCACGAGTATGTGGACTGTCCTCTACGTTTCGATGATGGTATTCGTTCGGCTAATCTTCTTCCTTTGGATATGTCTGATTTTGATATTATATTGGGTATGGATTGGTTGGCCTTGCATAAGGCTACTATTGATTGTCATGCTCGTAATGTTATCTTCGGTAATGTTCATCAACCTGATTTTGTATACCATGGTGCTCAACCACTTAAGTCGGTTAAGATCATCTCGGCTATGAAAGCCCGCACTCTCATTTCTCATGGTTGCCTTGGTTTTCTGGCATCCATCAAAGATACTTCTTTGGAAGTTCCGACTATTGAAAGTCTTTCTGTTGTGCGCGAATTTGCTGACGTTTTCCCTAATGAACTTCCTGGCATTCCTCCGGCTAGGGAAGTTGAATTTGGTAATGATTTGATTCCTGGTGCTGAACCTATATCCAAAGCTCCTTATCGTATGGCGCCGATTGAACTGAAGGAGTTGAAAGAACAGTTGCAAGAACTTTTGGAGAACGGCTTTATTAGACCCAGCGTTTCACCTTGGGGTGCACCGGTGTTATTTGTTAAGAAGAAAGATGGGAGTATGAGGTTGTGTATTGACTACCGCGAGCTGAACCGTATTACTATCCGTAACCGTTACCCTCTTCCTCGCATCGATGATTTGTTTGACCAATTGCAGGGCGCCAAATTCTTTTCTAAGATTGATCTGAGGTCTGGTTATCATCAATTACGTGTGAAGGAGCAAGATGTTCCTAAGACCGCGTTTCGTACTCGCTATGGCCATTATGAGTTTCTGGTTATGCCATTTGGTTTGACTAACGCGCCTGCCGTCTTTATGGATCTTATGAACCGTGTTTTCCACGAGTACCTCGATAAATTTGTAATCGTCTTCATCGATGACATCCTTGTGTATTCTAAGAGTGAGGCCGAGCACGAGCAGCATCTTCGTATCGTATTGGAGATTCTTCGACAGCAGAAGTTATATGCAAAATTTTCTAAGTGTGAATTCTGGCTGAGCCAATTTGCTTTTCTTGGTCACGTTGTGTCTGCTGATGGTATCAAGATGGACACATCTAAAGTAGAGGCTATCACAAAATGGCCGAGACCTACTACTGTGACGGAGATTCGGAGTTTTCTGGGGCTTGCTGGTTACTACCGTCGTTTTGTTGAGGGTTTCTCTAAATTGGCGTTACCTTTGACGCAATTGATGAGGAAAGGAGAAAAGTTTGAATGGACGGAGGAACGTGAACAGAGTTTTGAGGAGTTGAAACGGAGGTTAGTCACTGCGCCTGTTTTGACACTTCCATCGGGTTCTGGAGGTTTTCAGATTTATAGCGATGCGTCTAAGAAAGGTTTGGGTTGTGTATTGATGCAGCACGGTAAGGTGATTGCCTATGCTTCGAGGCAATTGAAATCGTATGAGGAGAATTACCCTACGCATGATTTGGAGTTGGCTGCAGTTGTTTTTGCCTTAAAGATTTGGAGGCATTACTTGTATGGTGAATCGTGTGATATCTTTACTGACCACAAAAGTTTAAAGTATATATTCACACAAAAGGAGCTCAATATGAGACAGCGGAGATGGCTAGAGCTTCTTAAGGATTACGACACGAACATCCAGTATCATCCGGGTAAGGCTAATGTGGTTGCAGATGCACTAAGCCGAAAGTCGGGTATGATTGCTAGTTTGGAGATTGAACCCAGGGTTCTTCATGATCTTGAGCTTATGGATGTGGAATTGTGTCTTCGTGGTTATGATGGTTATTGGGCGAGCTTGAAGGTAGAGTCAAATCTTATGTTGCAGATTAAGGAAGCTCAGAAGGATGACGGTGAGCTTTGGTCTATTGTTCAGAACATTGAGGAAGGGAAACAATCGGAGTTTCGGGTTGATAGTTCTGGTGTGGTATGGTTTGGTGACCGGCTTTGTGTTCCGAATGATCCGGATTTGCGTGAGACGGTGTTGTCTGAGGCTCACAGTTCGCCTTTCACTATTCATCCGGGTTCTACTAAGATGTACCGAGATCTTAAACAGCATTTCTGGTGGAGTGGTATGAAACAGGATGTGGCTTTGTATGTTTCTAAGTGTATGACTTGTCAGCAGGTCAAGATAGAGCATCAGCGGGCTAGTGGTCTACTTCAGCCATTGGAGATTCCTACTTGGAAGTGGGAAGAGATTTCTATGGATTTTGTCACCGGTTTGCCTCTTACTCGGAAAAGACATGACGCGATTTGGGTGGTTGTTGATCGACTAACCAAATCTGCTCATTTCTTACCTATCCGGAAGGACTATCGTGTTAGTAGATTGGCGGAGATTTTTCGGCAAGAGATTGTTAGATTGCATGGCACTCCTACTGCTATTATTTCCGATAGAGATCCGCGCTTCACGTCACATTTTTGGAAGAGTCTGCAGAAAGCTTGGGGCACGCGTCTTAAGTTCAGTACGGCTTTTCATCCTCAAACTGATGGTCAGACGGAGAGGACCATTCAGACCCTTGAGGACATGCTGAGGGCTTGTGCATTGGAATGGACTGGGGACTGGGATGAGTATTTATGCTTGGTGGAGTTTGCCTACAACAATAGTTGGCACGCTAGCATCAAAGGAGCACCGTACGAGTTGTTATATGGGAGGAAATGTAGAGCACCTATTTGTTGGGATGAGGTAGGCGAGCGTTTGATTGAGGGCCCGGAACTCGTTGAGATTACTAACGAGAAGGTGGCGGTTGCTAGGGAAAGATTGAAGGAGGCTCGTTCACGGCAAAAGAGTTATGCTGATAAGCATAGGCGCGACTTGGAGTTTCGTGTTGGTGATCGTGTTTTTCTAAAAGTTTCGCCGTTCCGTGGTGTTAAACGTTTTGGTATTAAAGGGAAGCTTAGTCCTCGTTTTATTGGGCCGTTTGAGATTCTTGAGCGCATTGGAGAGGTTTCTTATCGTTTGGCTCTTCCGCCGCAGTTATCTCATGTTCATGACGTATTCCATGTATCTCTGCTGCGGGGATACAACTATCATCCGTTACATGTGGTTTCCTATCCTTTGGATCAGATTCAGCCAGATATATCCGTACCGGAAGAACCCGAGGCTATTTTAGATCGACGAGATCGAATCACGAGAAACAAAGTAATTCCGTTTGTTAAGATTCTTTGGAAGAATCACCCAGAGCGTGAAGCTACCTGGGAGACTGAGGAATCTATGCGAGCTAGTTATCCACATTTCTTTTCATCATCGGGTATGTCTTCGTTTATTGCTTCGTTTCCTTTTTCAATTTTCGGGGACGAAAATTTTCTTTTTAGAGGGGAAGAGTTGTAAAACCCTAAAATCTCAAATCGCGTAAATGACAATTTTGCCCTCCAACTTAAATTTTACCAACTCGGAAAATACGTTAACATCATTTAACAAGTTATATGATTAATAATACTTTCACATTGAGAGAATAATTAACTTATGTTATACAATAAAGAACTTGTATAAATATTAATCTAAGTAACTTTAAACCTTACATAATGTACACAACTAATCTAGACATGGAACAAGACTAGATACATAAAATAATGATAAGAATGGAAGTTATGGATTTGGTCTCTTAACCCCCTTAATGGCCGGCCTTTACTCTCCCACAATTACTCATCATATCAAAAATTATCAATCACATTTATCTCTTATTCTCCATTTCAAAAATACCTAGAAAACCCTAGCTTCTTGTTTTCTCTCATCAAGTGGCGGCAACCATTTTTCTTCACCATTTTATACGAAAATTCTTCAAGCCAAGGTGTTCCTAGGAGACTCTTGATCGTGGGTAATCGTTTGGTGGACGTAGCATTGGTGTTTGGTTCGTTTTGGAGGCTTGGTCGTGGGGTTGAAAGGTGTACGTGGGTTTTGTTTTGGCCAAGGGAGACTTGGTTGGTTTTGTGGTTTGATTCTTATTGTTTTGTTTTCGTACACGCTACAAGGGTAACATCTCGTCATCTCGAATCTCCTCCTTTTGTTTCTTTATTCAATTCGTGGCATGAAATAAAACTAGGGCTTGTAACTTGTAAAAGGATCACATAAAATCATACATATGTTAACACATGAAATGATAACACATAAAATGATAAAACCATGAATCTTGATCTATAAATATTCGAATGATATATGACTTATATTATGAATATGAAACTGATTTTGAGTCCTATATATGTCGACTTATATTAAGTTTTAAAAGGGTTTAATGATCTTGTGATTACATGTTTTTCTTATATGATAAATGGACTTGTTAACGAATGATTACGAGGGTGTTTTGGTTTATGTTATGGGGCGTACATATGGTCTTGGTTAAGGGCTGGTCCGAATTGATTTTGATATCACATTAGGTGTCTTGTAATCTTGTATTAATCGAGCTAACATGTTTAAAACGGATTCGCTAATCATAACGTAAAACTAGGGTTTGTAATTCATGATTATATAAAGTTAAGGGGTTGTTTGGTAAATTATGAAACTTGATGGATTAACATGTTAATATTCTAACTAAATGGATTAAATGAGTAAAATGGGTAAATTTACTATATTTACACTTTTAACCCTATACTTTGTAATATTGACATTTTAAACCCTAAACTTTTGTAACTTGTCATTTATGATCCTTAAAGCATTATAATACTCAATTTCTATTATAACTTGAGATAAGTAATTAAACCTGCTATATATGGAAACTTACTAAATATGGAAACCTGCTATATATGGAAACCTGCTATTTTTAGAAAGTTACTAATTATGGAAATCTGCTAATTTTGGAAAGTTACTAAAAATAGAAACCTGCCTAAAATAGAAAGTTTCCTAAAATAGAAAGTTACTAAAAATGGAAAGATTACTAAAACAGGAAACTTGCTAAAAATGGAAAGCCGTCTTAAAACAAGTGTTTCGGATTCTTATAGAACGTTATCTAATTCATATAGGTTCCGGGCGGCGTGATTGATCTCACTCTTGACTTTACTTTCTTTGTTTGCTTGCTTCGAATAAGGTACAGATATTCTGACCTTTCTCTTAAGGTTTCTCGTGATCTCTTTGCATCTTTGATCTCTTACCATATTGATATTGAACCTTTGCTTTGCTATGTGAACCTTTGACATTGACCTTTGCTATTGAACCCTTGATATTGATCCTTTGCTATTGAAACCTTTGATTATTGAACCTTTGATATTGGACTACTGATTTGATTTGTGAACTGCTAATATTGAACCTTTGATATTGATTGAACTATATATATTGTACACTTTGACCTGTCAGTTGATACCCGAGCCATTAACTAGGCATGGGGGTTCCATGTCCGTGTCATTGATGCACCAATGGCATGACTCCAGTGTGCACGAGTGATGTTGCACACCGTCCCCATATTTGTATTGATTATGCGCGCTTTGGATATATTGTATGGCCACTATTTGTTTTGCAGGGGGCGTATGGATGCATCCTAGATTTGTATTTGTTTTGTATTGATATATGGTTTGGTGATGTGGTTGGTGTGTGCAATACACCCCCTCACATTTTGGGAGCTGATCACTCCATTGGCTACTCGAGGACTCCCCTCATATTGGTTTGGTATTCCGAGGTCACCCCTCCGAATACAATGGTTACTACAGGATATATGATTTGATTTGGTTTGTTTTGTTGGCTCGTGGTGGAAAACTGACCTTCCTTTCCTTTGTTTCTTTTGCCTACTCTATATTGCTTCATATCATTCATATCTTATTTAACCAGCCTTTGATTCTATTATTGCTTTTGTATTGCTATATCTGTTCACTGGGCTTTTTAAGCTCAGCCGCATTTCTTTTCCTGCGGCAGGTTATTAAGCTAGGAGCTGGGGCTTATCTTGGGGATTGAGAGTAGGATGCTTTTGAGGACTTGCTTTAGTTATCCTAGACTTTATTTACCGTTGTTATTATGATTTGGAGACTTAGACTTTGTATCGTTTCTTTTCCTTTGGGACATCTTTTGGAACTTTTGTATTGATCAAGTCGTGTTGACTTGTTACTCTTTTGATTATTATTATAAGACTTCCGCTTGCATGGTTTATATGTATTGTTCTGATTTGACTCCATAAATGTGATACTTCTACCCTTATCGGGTTGGGGTGTTACACCATTACTCATCAAAACCTCCATCCATAACCTTATGCAAGCATGGAAGGAATCATTATTACTATTTTCTATTTTTAGTATTATTTTTTCTTTTGAAGTCATTTTTAAGAACAAGTCTTGTTCTTACTTTTACATGCTTGTATGTGGCATAAACACCACTACATTTTGTTATTTTATTACAAGGCATTGTTTACATACCTTGGCTCCCAATCTTGATTCTCGTCATTCACAAGATTATTTATGCATGTTACTACTAAATGTTTGTTTGTATGATTTTTTATTTTTTTCTTCACTTGACGCCCTAAACTAGAGGGAGCTACCATCAAGGGGGAGTAAGCGATACGTGGACTATATTTCCACATTTAATTTCTTCGATGGGGTTAACGTTTTGTTTCGACAAAAAGGGGGAGAAGAAGTAAAACTTGGCTTTCAAAACATACATCTAATCTTAAGTTTTACTCATCATAACATTGTGTTTTGTCATCAACAAAAAGGGAGAGATTATTAATACAAATAAACCGTAAAAACGTTTATTAATATTTTGGAATCTCTTTGTGTTTTGTTGATAACAAATTGTAACACCCCAAAATCTCGGTACAGCGGAAGACTTAATCAAGTTTTCGGGCGTTACTTTTGGATTGGCATCGCACACAAGTATAGCCAAAAGATAGTCATTTAACAATTAAAACCAATCCCAAATTTAAGTATTTCAAACATTTAATCCAAAATATAAATATTAGGCCCAAAACATGGTTTATTAAGATAGGTCCCCAAAGTTTATCAGAATCAGAAAATGATCCTTGAACCACGCCTCCATGCCAAGCTTCCATTGATCAAGTAATCCAAACATCTCTCAAATACCTGAGAAATCATGCTAAAAGGTCAGCTTACGCTGGTGAGTTCATAGGTTTAAGTTCAACAAAATCATAGTGGACCAATAACAGTTGATTTGCTATGCAAGACCTAAGATAGAATAAATACCGTTTCACACATGATCCTACTTGGATATCCAATCAAATACTATCCCGCATCCAGGGATTACTCGGGCCCCCGCGACGCTAGTCCAGCACTATTGTGGCAAAATCTAGAACAATTGCCAACCCCGGACTAGGTCGTGGTAGAAGTCTATTCTTAGCTAGGCACGGTTAAACCTAGCCTAAGGCAAAAACTACCGCACATCTATCTATACAGTCGAGAACATAAGCAAATCCAAATAGTTTTCACGGTCCGAAAACAGCAGCATGATTCTCACCCCAAAGTAGTTCAAAACGTAGATAAAAGTGGGGCTATGAAACTCACCTCAAGCAATCAACGCACAATCAACGCACAAATAAACACTAGCAGAGATAACGGTATCACAGCACAGCAACTATCGACTCGGCGCAACCTATTAATGTAGACCACACTTAATATATACATTCTGCAACATCAACGTTATCTACCCCAATGTATTCCATTTCGTTATTTCCAAAATGTCTCGTTTCACCATTTAATACTAGTGTTTGGTATTCCTCATGTGGGTGTATCGACTCAATATGATGCCATGAATGCATTCAAACAACCAATACATCATGCTTCGCAACACAATATGCAACTCCGTACAACACAATATGTAACTCAATTCAACATAATATGTGACTCAATGCTACACCATGAGACGTCTAAGCGATAAGCTCCATAGTCCAATAAGTTTCGGAATAAACAGTAGACCTTATCGAATTCTTCAACTCGATAAACTCAATTATTCATTCGTATCGCTTATTATTCCATAAACAGGTCGCATCCTAACGAGTCATAAGGATAAGTCATCCATTAATAATGTTACCCAACGTAACTAGCGGGCCCTTATTAGATTCGTCAACCTAATAAGTCCGCTCCCACGTGGATCAACACTATTAATGTTAGGTTATCTGTAACCCATGCACACAACGTAATAATTAAATACTTGAAAAACTAGTATTAAATGCCCATAATTGGCATATATTGATAAATGTGTACTCGAAACCTTAATTGTTTATTTATAATAAAACAATTCCATTTTTAGTCGTTAGTTTCCGTTAAAAATAGTGAATAACAAGATAATTCTTGTTATCGTTGTTTTTGGTACAAAAACCCATCTATTATTTATATTTCATAGTTTATTTTCATTTTTCACATATATATATATATATATATATATATATATATATATATATATATATATATATATATATATATATATATATGTTTCGTCAAATTCCAATATAAGTCTCATATGGTTATTCGTTTCGAGTCCACAAGCACGAGTCATAACTTCTCGGCTTTTAATCAATCAATAGTCCAAATTATACTAAAGTCCATGTTACGGCTTTGTCGGAGTCAACTATTGACTAAAAAGTCAAAGTAACACCGACGTAGCTCAAAGTTGACAATTATATATATCAAGTCCAAATTAAAGTCATTATAGCGCAATTCAATCCCAAATCAACTCAAAACAATCTTGCCAACCAATCAATCAACCAAATAGACTCGAAACCAATGTTATGACCCTAATGGTCATGACACGGTCGCGGTCAAGACCACGTGAACCAAACAAGCTTCTAAAAGCTTTTCGGCTCCACGCGTCTCATCCAAACCTCAACAAAACCAATCAATAAGCTATCAAATCGACCCGAATTGGACCCATGACCCAAGTGGGTCTCGTACGCCCCTCATGAGCCTCGTACGAGCTCAAGGTGGCTCGTCCACCATCCCAAATCCATCCAAACACAACCAAAACCATTCTACAACACTCAAATCCAATCATTCAAGCTCCAAACACAATCCAAACACAAAACCCATCAACTATTCTTAATCAAAAATATGCAACTAAACCCTAAAATGCAAAACCCATCAAATTACTACACCACACATGTACCAAACACTAATTACTTGTTTATTTCATCACTAATTAGCTTTAATTTCATGTTTAAACCAAAAGCCCCAAATATTGTTCTTGGGTCGAAACCCTAATTCCCAATTCGTGGGTTTATATTGCTTAAACAAGCTCAAAACATGTTCTAGTTACCTTATCTAATCACCAATTGCAAAAGCCCTTTGAAAAACCAAAAGTACGAATCTTAATTCTTGAATTCGAAGGTGTTAATGAAGTCCAAATGGAGCTTATGATATATGGTTGGAAAGAGGAGAAAGATATCTATCTTTTGGTGGTGGAGGTGAGATGACACTCGCCAGAATCCGGCGGTGGTGGCCGGAATAGTGGCTGAATTTTATGAAGGTGGTGGTTTAGGGTTTTTAGTGAGAGAAACTAGAGAGATAAAGTAGTGTGTGTGTTTTTCTAGTGAGAGAAAGAGATGAGGTGAAATGAGAGTTGGTTGGGTTTATATATGAGGCCACTAGGGACCTTAAAATAAATAAAAATGATGGGGGGTGGCAGCCTAGTCAAACAAGAGGGGCCGTGGTCGCCATTTTTCGTAACTTCCCCGTTTACCCATTCCCGAGCTCATAAATTGTCCCCTAAGTGTCCCACGATGTTCATTCAACTTTCTAACATCGTTATTTACGTTTTTCTACGAGTTTTGACTATTTATTCGTCAATTTTCGAGTTACGATCTAAAAATTACAATCTTTCTCGTTTATAGGTTTTTCTAGCACCGAATCGAATAGTGCCTACCAAATATGGTTAAAACTCATACGATAACTCATTCAATAGTGAAATAATCCGTAAAAACCAATAGACGATATAAAATAAAGTCATGGTTTATAAAAATAGCGTTAAAGGCAAAGCTCGGTTCAGTTTAACGTAATGCGGTTACCTAAAATAGACTCCCTAAATTTGCCAGTTGTCACACAAATATAATGTTATCATAAGTAAAATTATAAGGATACATGTTGTTTTTGTAAAGCATTTACATATAGTCACTTAATAAAAATTGTTGTAATAAATCATTTGTTGTAATAGTTTATTAGGATGGGTAAAAATCACAACCCATGGATCATATCTATAACCCATGGTATTGACCCATACCCACTTAACTAGATACATTGTACTCATTAGATACATTGTATCTAAAGAAATACCCATGGACCAACCCATAACCCATGACCCATAACCAAAAAACCCATGGGCAAAGAGGAGTGTCCCACGGATCCCTAGGTTTACACTAGACGGATCCATTGAGGGAGGGATCCGTGGGATCTGGGGAACAGTGGCAAGTTTTGCCTATAAATTGAGAGCCATTTCTTCATTCTAACTCACCCTCTTCTTACTAATTCTCTCATATACTCTCATTCTCTTCTAACAAAAGATCACTTGATCTAGAGAGTTGTTCTTCTTTCTTTCTTTAGTGATTCTCATATAGGTCCTTCTCTAAGGCGAGATCACGAGCATTCTACAAGTCATCCAAGCAAGGGGTCCTCGATTGATTTGTTCTTCTACAAAATTTATGTAGGAAAGATCTTGTATTTGATATTTCACATAGTTGTTGTGTAATAGTCGTGTTGGTTTGGTCCACCGTGTTATGGACTCGGTATTTAGCTTTATACTGGGAAAAGGTGTAAGCAACTTTGTGAAGGCTTCTCCGCCAAGTTGAAGGAGTTTGTTGACATAGTGCTTGAACTCTCGAGTAGGTGACTCGGGGAGTGGAGTAGGGCAAGGAAGGTGTCCTTGCAGCCGAACCACTATAAATTGGTTTTGTCAATTCTATCCCTTGCTTTGCTTTATTTACTTGCATTATCATTAGATCTATACTTTCTCTTCATCCACACGATTTCACATAATATCAAATATAAAGTTTTTGAAACTAACTTAAAATCGGCAAAACTATTCAACCTCCCCCCCCCCTTCTAGTTTTCCACATATTGAAAGTTCACACATATGATAACTTAGCTGATCCTTTCACTAAGGCTTTGGCTAGAGACAAGCTTATTGGACTTGCCAATGGAATTGGACATCGTTTAGCTAATAGTTTCATGCAGAACTGTGATTAGTATTTGCATAAAGGATATTGTAAACATTTATTATTTTGATGAAAAAAGTTTGGATTATGTTTATTTTCATTTATAATATTGTTGTCCTATATTTGCATGTTTAATCCATGAGTAACTATGTTATTCTAAACTATTCGCTGTCAATTAATGATATTGGAGTATTATTAAACTAAGACAAATCGGAGAGATGTGGTAGAATATACTTGAAATTATATTGATGAGAATGCTTACCAATTTCAGATGATATTCAATGAATTGAATATAGGACTTATTCCAACTACATAATTTACTTTATGGATATTGTTATAAGTAAATTATGAATAGTTATCCTCAGACTTGAGATACCAGATAGGTGTCATGAATGTAATGCATTTTTGTGGAGCAACTTAACGCTATACGTAACTGGTAGTCATAAGGGTTGTTTTCAGAACTGTTACAAAGTTTGTGGGTTAGTCTCGTAGTCAAGATAGAATTTGTTCCTTCAAATTTATTTGGAGTTTAATACTGCTGTGCCCCTCGTAGGGTTGACAAGATGTTTGTGCGGCCGCACCCAAAATCTCCCCTAAATATGTTTAGAAGATTCGGTAATCTTGGTCAATCACTTATAACGAGAAACAGAATAGTTTAATAAAGAATGACTTAATTCCATATCTTTATTTAACGTGGTATTAGAAACAAAAGGATAATAATAATGTGAAATCATTAAAAGGTTTTCCAGGAGCCTTACTCGAGTTGTACTAGATGCATCGAAGTGTTGCTAGACGCTAACCGATGTGATCAATCTATTAAGATATATCCAAGTGGGAGTTGTTGGTTTTATGGATATAAATTAGTAGACGTGAGTTAGGATTTGAGACCATGGGATTGCACACTTTGCGTATGAGAATTAAAGTTAATAATTAAATGTAATAGTTATATTTATTTATTAATTAAACGAAATAACTATAATGGACGTTAAGTAACTAGTTGTAATGGATTAACGGTCGTTAAATGTAATTGGAAAGGACTAGATTGCAAATATTGGGAAGGTTCCGGAATCTCCGTGTGGGATAACACCACCGATCGGCCAAGGGAAGGAAACCCAACCCAAATCAAACTCAAACTTTTACACCAAGTTTAGTTTAGTATATATACAAGGCTAGGGGTCTTGTGTTTTGCATCTCTTGTACTCATTAAGCTAAAACCTAAATTGTTTTGTGTGTTTTCTTGCTAAAACCGATCGACATACACCTTGTGGGTGTCGATCCTCTTCTTTTCAAAATCAAAGTTATTTGTTTGATTAAAACTTGCATTCCTTTAATTCGGTATAGTACGTGTGTACAAGAAAGTGGTACTAACACATTATTCTTATTATTCTTGGATTGAATTACAAAAATCGGTAAGGGGTAATTCACATAATCCTATACACCCTAATTAGGGTTCATCCAATTGCTAGTTTTGTGGATTTGATTCTTGTTCGGCTAGAATCAAGAAAGGTACGCATATTCTTGTTGATGTTAATTAATTATTCGTTAATCTTTCCTATACGCTTCCGCATGTATACTTTGATGTTTTGCATTTTATTTATTGAATGTCATGATATATAATTCCAACAAATAAAAGCTAATCCAAACACTCAATATGGGTTTATAACCTTCCGATATAAAAGCTATAAGCTGCTTATATAATATAAGCATAAGTCCAACTAATAAGCTTAGCCAAACACCTCCTAACAAAATTTTTTTTATCTTTTGTAGATCTGTGCTCAAGTTACTCACATGTGGCTTCAAATTTGTAAGTAAAAATATGCATTTTCAATTACACTGTCAGCTTTGCAAAATATGTGAATGTAGATGTGTGTTAACTATGTTTTGTACATTTGTTTGTTGTGTCAAGCTTGTGTAGATGTAATCACGGTTGGATATGTAGCCGGAAAGTTCACCCGGAGAAGATAACTAGATAGACATTATCGACTTCGGCCATTGTGTTACCGGTCTTGTCCAGACGACGGTGCCTCTGGTTTTTAAGCCTTACTTATTCGAGTCTTGATAAGGATTTAAAAAGTACCTTTTTGAGGGGTCATTTAAGCCCTTAATTGATCACTTTTGTATCCGTTATTACTTAATTTCGTTCCTTTTCACTTTTTAGGTCTCTTGAAGGCAAATTGCTGGAATGACACTTATTCGGACGAAAAGGCGGGAATATACGAAGAAAAGGGCCAAAGTCAAGAATCGAGACACTTAAGCTGCTGAATTGAAAGGCGACGGCGTCATGTTCTATTTGTGACGCCGTCACGACATGCTTTGTGACGACTCAGTAGCCAAATTGCTTATTTACAAGTGACGGCATCAGGTTTTAAAAGAGTAGGGCGTCGCAGCTCAGACGGCCTAGATTTGATCCAGGTGGCGTCAGAGACTGAAGGCAACGGCGTCACGGGCATAAGGTGACGCCTTCATAATGATAATGTGGCTAAGATGAAAACCTAATGGCGGCGACCCGACGGCGTCACAATTAAAGAGTGACGTCGTCGCAGTTTGTAACACTATATATAGAATCCTAATTTTTCAGTTTTAGAGAGGTAATTTTGTGGAGTAAAAACCTAAACCGAACCAAGGTTGTCTTGTACAGTATTTTAGGGTTTCATACCCTATTTTACATCAAGATAAGTGTTTTACTTCATTAATTCAATTGTGTCTTCAATTGATTGTGTGTATGCTTGCATGTTCTCCATTTCCGGCTAATTTACTTATGTGTTTGCTTAGGTAATATGAAACTTAGTTATTAAATATTGATTGGCTGTCTCTTATCTTAATTGTGATTGACCTAGTATTGCGATAGGTCATTCGTTGTGTTGTTAATGCTTGATTAATCTTTGTTGAACCTTAGTTTATTATCACCTAGAGTAATTGTAGGCTAAACATCCAAAGAATACCTTAGTGTTAAGTTTATGAATCTTAGAGATTTTGTAGTCATTAACCTTTGGTAACTTCAAAGAGTTAGGGATAAACGCATGCCCTACAACCTTAGAAACACAACGCGTTAAGAATAAAGACGTGACAATTCAACCATCAATAGGAGATAACTAGGGAGTAATAACACCTAAGTAAGCACATTTTTAATCACCATACGAGTACACGACAATAGACATAGATTACCCTTAGCTTAGTTAATTAGATAATTAGAATAGTAGAGTAATCGATAGAAATACCAACCCCCCAAATCTAAACCCCGAGATTCGTACCTTTCAATTTCCTAAAAATATAAAAAAAGATAAAAAAAATAATCTTCCTCAAAAACCTTAGCGTAGTAACTTCTCACTAGCATTCCTATTCCCCTATAGAACGATATCAATACCTGTGGCTTACCCTAATACTACACTACAACGATTAGGTTCACTGCCTAGGGTGTTGAAAAACTTGCTCGATGAAAAGAAAGTTCCTTTGACCCGGAACGCGCTGTGTAAGCGTATCATGTTTTTGGCGCCGCTGCCGGGGAATAGAATATCTAGTTAGGTGTCCACCTCGTTTAGGTTTCCTTGCTTGATTCCTATCAAGTAAGATTTTTTTCCCATTTTTAGCTTCCTCGTAATCTATCCCCCTTCTTCGTGAATTTTTTCGTAAAACCCATCACTCACCATGATTCATATCTTTCGCCGAAGATTCTTCACACTACCCTCCCCCAATCCTCCTTCCAATCCCGAAATTGAAAACGCGATCCCACAAAATCCTTCACCCGTTCACCACTTTGGAAATCACCTAGGGCATAATGAAATAAATTGGCAACAACAAAGTCCTTTCTATGACTCAGATTCCGATGAGGAGTTTGTTATGGTGAAGCACTTGACAACGGGGAGGTCATTGATGAAGTTAATTTTGAAATGGAAGAAGACTTCTCCCAATGTTTTGACCCTAGGTGTAGAATTGAGGCTAATGGCCCCTTTAACATAGAATTCCCTTGTAAGATAGGATTTGAAAGTTTTGATGCTAACTTGCACTCATTTTTACCTTTAAACTTAATCTCAAGAAACTTATATAACAAAATAAAGGTAGATGAATTAGCCTATAAAGGGGATAATGTTGTTGAAGCGGTCACTTACTTGGATGTGTTTGTTGGAAGTTTTGCCTATGTGGCTGAATTCATGGTCCTAGAGGATTTAGGAGAATTCATTGATGGAAGCCTCACTCAAGTTATATTTGGAACAAGCTTTAAGAAAATGACTAGGTTGAATGAAAGGATGATTGATGGTTTAAGTACATTCTCCGATGGAGTTGAAGATTTTGTCTATCAGATGCCCCGTACACACCCTAGGTTTAAGCACAAAGATATAGAGGCATGCAATCGGATGGCTCCCATTCTGATACTTAGTTAGAGAGATAAACAACGTGGACTTAGGCATACTTATGAAAAAATGAGCGGTACTATAAAAAATGCCTAGAGTTAGGAGATGATTACAAGAAGAATGAGAGAACATTGGAATGGCTTAGGTATGGGCACGTAAGCATGCACGAAATAACGTAGGGGCACGACTTCGAGTCTAGCTACAAGACTCATAAATAAAGAAAAGCGCTTCGTGGGAGGAAACCCATGCTTAATTGTTTGCTTGTTTGTGTCGTGTATCTTTAATTGATTGTTTATTCTCATGTTCAAATTTGTAAAAATGTTTTATTTTGTCTTTAACCTCGTCTTAATTACATATAAAGGTATTTTACATAAGAGATATGTGTAGGGAGGATTACACACGTTTTCAAAAGAAACGTGAACATAAGAATTACAATTATTTAAAAAGATATACATGTGTGTCTGTTTGAGTCAAATGCTTGTATCGAGTCATAATAGATGTTTTGCATGAAATTTTTCCAGACTATAAAGATAAATATTTTCCAGAATTTTTTCCAGAAAATCGCAGACCAGTTTCTGTCAGGAAAACCTGACGGCGTCAGGATCGCAACCTGACGGCATCAGGAGGAGCAGAAACAGCTTATAACTTTTTCTTGTTTTCTGAGCTGCTTACAAATTTTTGGAATTTTCTAGGTCTTAATTTTCTAGAAAATCTGTAAACATCCATTCCACAAGCATTATATCCTGGTTTAGTAGAGTCATATATATATATATATATATATTGTTACCGCCGATTTTACGCGAAGGTTTCGTTTGTTTTCTTCAAGTGTGCAGGTTTAATTTACCAAGAAGAAAATACATGAGATTGGAAGGAGCTTTTCACGCAAACATTCTTCTTGAAGAAAGATGTAACCACCACTTCACACGGATCCTACCGAGGTAATCAGGGGAGTACTAGTTTCTTTCGTTTTTAATTACCTTCCATTATCATAACTTTGATACTTTCGGGGAACATTGGGGAAAATGTTCAGTTTAAGTGTAGGGAGGGAAAATAAAACGGGAACTTTGAAACTATGCTTATCCTTGACTATTTGCTTTGTCCAATTGCACTTGTGTAATAAACCAGGAGAAATATCGGTTTAGGGTAATTTTGGCACCAAATTTAAAATTTTTCATGACATATAGAAGTGGGCCATTAGTCTTAATAAAGCGTCCCATGGATAGGAAGTTATATGACTAGCACAAAAACCCTTTACCACTTAAATTCCACCCAAAATGTGAGGATCGCCCTTAGATTAGTAGGAATTAAAGCATTCATCTTTATTGCTTAGAGTGTAAACCAGTAGTATAATAGATTCTATAACTTGTTTTGTGATGCATTCCAAGATCGCTAGTAAGACTACACTTGTGTAGTTAGGAATAACTAAATGATAAGAGGCATTAGGATAACCTCTGTTTGATACCCGTAATATAATTACTTCTTCCACATCGGTTGAGTAATTCCCCCACACCCTTGCGTTGTACTCATTTTTAGTACACGATACCCCTAGTTAACCCCTCAGAGCCTATCCTTTTCGCGGTTCTCGTTATGTTTTGGTTTTCCGAAATATCAATGAAGAGCATTGTTTACAATCCACCCCCAAATGTACACCCAAATCGCCTTAGCCTACCTTGTATGCACTCACTTTTAGTGCATTATTGTTATCACACTAAACCTTAGTTCAATTATCTTGTTGCTTGCATAAGTTGCTAAGTCGAGTCATATCCTTTGTACACAGTTTTGGGACGATTGAGACTCATGGGAAAAGTTATATTTTACGAAATGACGGGAAGGAACGTTAAATTCAAATTCCCTTTATTTGCGTAATAATGCACTCCAAGTGTTTTGATCTTTTCAATTCGGGTCAAATTAGAGTTAGAGTAATAAAAACTCAAGTGTAGGGATGTGCCTATAAATCCCTATCATATTGATGTTATCGTAGAGGATGGTAGAGTAAAAGTGTATGAAAAAAAAAATCGAAAAAAAAAAGAAAAAAAAAAGAAGAAGAAAAAAATAGAGTGCTGAAAAAAAATACGGGCTACCATCCTAAATCTATCTTTTAATTTATGTTTGTTTATTTCAATTTATCTAGAGTTTAGAGTGCCGAGTCTTGGCTTAGCAACGCCATTCTTCGCATGCTTGTAACATAAAGATTTTTGACTTGCCACCACTAAATCGCCTATCCCACCAAACCCTTTCTTTCCCTACCGTAAGCCTAACGCTACAACCCTTTAAAAGATCTCTCGGATAGTTTTTCCTAGGTGCTTACGCCAAAGCGATGGAGGTTTGATCTAGTCACAAGCCTATGGTAATCAATGTACTAGGACCGGTTAATGAGTGTTTATCTTCCATTTCCAATTTGTTATATTTCATATACACCCGAGAGATGTGAGTATCCAAACACCCCATGTGAGGTGCTAGTATGTAATTTCCGTGCTTGTTATGACTTTTGCGGGGCTTATATGTGTTGTGAATGGTTCTAAACCAATGCTTCATGACCCCTAACTTATAAAATAGTTGGCTAAAAGCACATTTTCTTGAGGACAAGCAAATACCAAGTGAAGGGATATTTGATAAGGATTTAAAAGGTACCTTTTTGAGGGGTCATTTAAGCCCTTAATTGATCACTTTTGTATCATTTATTACTTAATTTCGTTCCTTTTCACTTTTTAGGTCTCTTGAAGGCAAATTCAAGAATCGAAAAGGCGCGGATATACGAAGAAAATGGCCATAGTCAAGAATCGAGACACTCAAGCTGCTGAATTGAAAGGGGACGGCGTCAGGTTCTATTTGTGACGCCGTCGCTGCATGTTTTGTGACGACTCAATAGCCAAATTGGTTATTTACAAGTGACGGCATCAGGTTTTAAAATAGTAGGGCGTCGCAGCTCAGACGGCCTAGATTTGATCCAGACGGCGTCAGAGACTCAAGGCGACTGCGTCACGGGCATAAGGTGACGCCGTCACAATGATAACGTGGCCAAGACGAAAACCTAACGGCGGGGACCCGACGGCGTCACAATTAAAGAGTGACACCGTCGCAGTTTGTAACACTATATATAGAATCCGAATTTTTCAGTTTTAGAGAGGTAGTTTTGTGGAGTAAAAACCTAAACCGAACAAAGGCTGTCTTGTACGATATTTTAGGGTTCCATGCCCTATTTTACATCAAGATAAGTGTTTTACTTCATTAATTCAATTATGTCTTCAATTGATTGTGTGTATGCTTGCATGTTCTCCATGTCCGGCTAATTTACTTATGTGTTTGCTTAGGTTATATGAAACTTAGTTATTAAATATTGATTGGTTGTCTCTTATCTTAATTGTGATTGACCTAGTATTGCGATAGGTCATTTGTTGTGTTGTTAATGCTTGATTAATCTTTGTTGAACTTAAGTTTATAATAGCCTAGAGTAATTGTAGGCTAAACATCCAAAGAATACCTTAGTGTTAAGTTTATGAATCCTTGAGATTTTGTAGTTATTAACCTTTGGTAGCTTCAAAGAGTTAAGGATAAATGCATACCCTACGACCTTAGAAACACACCACGTTAAGAATAAGGACGTGACAATTCAACCATAAATAGGAGATAACTAGGGAGTAATAACACCCAAGTAAACACATTTTTAATCATCATACGAGCACACAACAATAGACATAGACTACCCTTAGCTTAGTTAATTAGATAATTAGAATAGTAGAGTAATCGGTAGAAATACCAACCCCCCAAATCCAAACCCCGAGATTCGTACCTTTCAATTTCCTAAAAAAATATAAAAAAAGATAAAAAAAATAATCTTCCTCAACCCCAACCTTAGCGTAGTAACTTCTCACTAGCATTCATATTCCCCTAGAGAACGATATCAATACCCGTGGCTTACCCTAATACTACATTACAATGATTAGGTTCACTGCCTAGGGAGTTGAAAAACTTGTTCGACGAAAAGGAAGTTTCTTTGTCCTCGAACGCGCTGTGTAAGCGTGTCAAGTCTAACACTCTATTTTTGCATTACTAACTTTAGCTTAAAAATGTAGGTTTGATTGGTGTCTTTGTTAAAATAATAAATTGTTTGCTTTCCTCTTCTGCACACAAAAAACAAGAATATTAAAACACTCCCAAAGTCGTCTTCTTCCTTTCTTCCTCACCGCCATATCTGAAAAATAAATAAATAAATAATAATAAAAAAGTAAAAAAAAGTCACAACACACAAACACAAAGGAAAAAAAAACAAACTCACGCCTTTTTATAAATGTTATAAATCTACTATTCTATTGATTCAAAATTATGAACTATCTGACTTAAAAAAAAAAAAAAAAAAAAAAAAAAAAAAAAAAAAAAACTTTTTTGTAAGCTGGTGGCTACGACGTCACAACCTACCAGCCAACCTCCGGTGTGGTATCTCGCGCCATAGACTCGAGCCAAATCCTATGGCTTGAGCCATGACGCACCGTGCTCTAATAAAATGCTACCGATGTTAATGTGATATTTATTTCTCACTCTTGACTATATAAAAAACATTAATGCCATACTCAGGGCCCGCTTGGTTCAAAGTGGGGAAAGGGAAAGAGAAAAGGAAAAAGAAAGGGAATGCAAAGGAATGAGTGAGGTGGGTAATCAATCCCTTACCCCTCAATTTATTCTATAATGGTTCATTACCCATTACGGGGTAATCAATCCCTTTACACTCCATAACCAAGCACAATATAATGAGTGAGGTGAGCCCTTTTGAATACCTTACCCATTCTCCACCCCCCTTAACCCCCCAACCAAGCACGCCCTCATTTCTCCCAACGGTACATGCTCTACAAATCATACTTGTGAGATCACATTTCTTAATCCAAATCCATTAGGGGGTGGCATTCGGTTTGCCCCAAACCACCGATCGGTAACACCGATGCCACCCTATCAGTATGAAATCAAACCGAATAAAATTGGGGAAAAACCCCGAATTGGTGTGGGTGTAAAATTACTGTGGGGTACAGGTTTGAATGGCTTTGATTGGTTGTTGGAGTAGGACCACATTTAATAAGCTATAAAATTAGATGAGGTATGGTTGCCCCTAAAAATCTATGGTTAATTATGAGATAAGTAGAAGATAAGATAGAAGAATATTATCGATGGGTGATTAGGTATTAGAAATGTTGTTAGGCATGATTGCCACCCCCATTATATAATACTTTAATTAACAAAAAAACAAACACATGTATAAAACAAGTATTTTCGTACTTGTTTATGGTTCTCGTTTCTTATTTTCTTTTTGTTTGTAGGTTTATTTCAAATTAAAGTGCCTTCATCGTGTTTGTCTAAATCTATATATTTTGTTGGTAGGTGTATTGTTATGTAAAATCAGTTCAGTTTGTAAAAAGGAAAAGTAAGTAGGGTGAAAGGATGAGACGTGGTTGGTAAATGCAGAGCAATCAGTACCATTATTGGTGGCAGTGGTGTACAATTTTCTTTCTTGTTAACAATGATACAGTAATTTCTTTGTTTCTATTCTTAGTTACATTGAAATAATTATTCGCATATTTCAACTTTTTATTTGCACACTCAACTATAGGGGAGCAAATTTATGACCCGACACGAAACCCGACCTAAAATCAACACAAAAATTAACAGGTTCGGGTTGTGTTAAATAGATTTCGGGTCAGGTTTGGGTCGACCTATCTAACCCGTTTATTAAACAGGTCAGGTTCGGGTTAGGAATAAAATAAACGGGTTGACCCGCCAACCCGTTTAAGATTTTTTTTCATAAACTCAAAATTATTTATATTTTATTATGCGGGTTAAATGTGTTAAACGGCTCGACCAGAAAACTTGTTTAACTCATGTAATGTGCCAACTTTTATATATAAAAAGGGTTAAATGGGTCAACCCGTAACCCACTTAACCGATTTAACATATTCAACCCGTGTAACCTATTTAACCCGTCAACCCAAGTATATATACAGGTTAAATGGGTTAGGTTCGGGTTATCTCTAACCAGGTTAGGGTTGACATAGCTGACCCGATGTTTTAAATGGGTCAGGTTTGGGTTGGGATATTCTGACCCGCCAACCTAACAAACCGAACCCGCCAACCCGAACAAAACCCGAATTGCCACCCCTACTCAACTATACAAGTAATTAATGCAAAATGTTAACACGGTACAAGTCTGACATGCATGAATTAGAGAGTACAATCAATTTATAATGTGTACAAATCAATTCCTTTTTTCTTTCCTGTTAATTAGAGCAGTCATAATTAAGATCATTTGTCTTTTCTGCTTGTTAAACAAACTCTTATTCAAATGGGACTAGTTATAATGTTCGTGCACGCACGTGATTTTGATGAAAAAGATTATTCTGTATTAATACTGAATATTGTGTCTCTAAAAGTAATTGCGTATAATCATATAGTTATAAGTTTCGTGCACAAACGAAATTTACACATGAATCATATTTTTTTTAACATTTTAGTTCAGTATATACACATATAAGAATTTGCCCATGAAAATTGTGATATAAGTACAACTAATACTTGTTCACGAGTTTTTCATTATGCATTAATATCAATTAGAATTTGGTAAAATATTTGTAAAAATTGATGTTATTTAACTCAAGATTTAATTTTATTTAGCTGACAAATATGTTGATGTTGTTATTTAAATTTCACTACTTATATTATGTTGTACACATAATGCAAGTTTAATAGCACATAATGAGCGTTGATAAAGTTAAAGTATACTCGTTAAAGTTTTTAGAATATGTTTGTCTAAATATCGTTATATAAATAAATAAGAATTACATGAGTCATTGTTATAAGTACAAGCGCGTATATTTATTTTTATATTAAAGTAACCCGTGCTTACAATTTGATAATTATATTCTCACTTTCAGTAATTTAGCCGTATTTAAAATGTAAACTTTCACATAGGGTTAAACTTTTATAAATGAAATAAATGAGTTTTTATTAAACGTATATAGTTAAAAAAAATTATACTTATAATCTTATGTAAATTTATATGTTGTTATTTTAAAACAGCCTATACATTGTATTTTTTAAGATATAAAGTATAAATGGTATAAAGTATAAAGGGGTATTTGTTTATAATTTAAAGTTATTAAAAAAATGGAGGCTTATAATTTTACATTTAACTCTATATAATTTTTAAAAATTTAAGTATTAACTATTAATGTCTTATTAATTACCTCCTCTTTTTTAAAATTTTTGTTTTCACAAATTTGAAACCTATACTTTTATGTGTTTTTTTTATCAATCAAATTTCTCCACAAAATTTAATAAAGTTTTACCAAAGTCAATTCAATTTTGACTTTTATTAACCAATCATATCACACAATTTTGCTTACGTGGCGAAATCGAACTCTCCTATTGGCCCAATTGTTTTTCCAATAAGAATGAATTGACAAATTCACTCCGAAATTATGTAATTCATTTATTATATAAAAGATGTGTTTGTTTGCTAAAAAAATCTTTTTAATCTGAAATAGTCAGGCGCATTCAATGTTTGGAACGGAAAGTGCGTTTATTTTTTCTCTGTCATTAACATGCGGTAAAAGCCGGTTAAGATTAAGATCACTTTTCTCTACTCATTAAGAGACGATAAAACGTATGAAACTTTTACGAGATGTTAAATGCAACATCTCTTAGCTTTGTTTTCTCTGCTCATTAATGTCTCATAACTTTGTTTTCCTGTTTTGTTAACATGTCCTTTTTTCATTTTGTATATTTTGTTCTTGTTCAGACTTTCGTTTTCATATGGAAGGTAGGTTTAGAAAAAGCACAACATATTTAAATAAAGAATGTACAATATGATAACATTTATGGGGCTACTGTTCGTGTTGAAACGTTAAATCAAAACTCGAACATGTTTTGATGGGTTGAGAATCTCAACCTAAACCCGACCCCTTAATTAAATGAGTTATCCATGTTGACGACTCATTTAACCACATCTCATTTATTATTGTATCGGTAGCAAGTCCGTGTTTTCGTAAAAAAAAAGTAAAGTAAAGTAACGCCCAATGCCGTCTTCCACGAGTTATGGGGACCCAATACCGTTTCCGGTGTATGGGGGAGGTTAAGATGTAGACAGCCTTACCCCTACCTAAGGTAGAGAGGCTGCTTCCAATTCTACCAAAGGTAGAAAGGACCTCCGGCCTTTTGTAGGGAGTGAGGATCGAACCCCTGACTTCTCGGTTGAGAGGCAAGTCCGTGTTTTCGTGACAAGTAAAAATGTTTCATCAATAATCTAGGACTTTTGGACATTTATATGTGGAAAGCCTCTAAATTACTGTAGAGCCTTATGAAAAAAAACGCATTATGTAATAGTTTGCCATTGTTTCACTCTTTCCCTATTACCTCTTCATTCACTTTTTTAAACTCACATTTCTTTTATCCTTCTTTTCTCTCACATACTAAGACGGTGTTTGACTGAGCTTATATGATAAGCTTATGAGCTTATTAGCTTATATATGTCAAATAGGTCTAAATTAAATGTTTGGCTAAGCTTATATGAGTGGCTTATGAGCTTATATAAAGGGTTTTTTGATAAGTCCCAAAAGTGTGGCCTTTTAAAGTGAGGTTGGGCGTATATAACATTTTACTTTATAAATTACAATTTTACCCTCAATTATACCTAGTTTAGCATTTATATTTTTCAACTCATGTCCTTTATAGTCATTTACCAATCAAAACTAAACCAAACATTTAAGGTTATTAACTTATTAAACATAAGTTAATTCAAACACTCAACATGGGCTTATAAGCTTCCGATATAAGCCGTAAGCTTCTTATATAATATAAGCATAAACACAACTAATAAGCTTGGCCAAACACCCCCTAACAACATTTTCTTTTATCTTTTGATCTGTGCTAAAGTTACTCATGTGTGGCTTCAAATTTGTAAGTAAATATGCATTTTCATTTACACTGTTGGTTTTGCAAAATATATGAATGTAGATGTGTGTTGATTATGTTTTGTGCATTTGTTTGTTGTGTCGACCTTTTATAGATGTTATCGCGGTTGGATATGCAGAGGTAGCCGAAAAGTTCATCAGGAGAAGATAACCGGAGAGACTTTATCGACGTCGGCCATCGTGGTACCAGTGATGACTGGACGACGGTGCCGTTGGTTTTCGTTTCTTTCTTTTTCATTTTGCAACAGTTATTAATGACTCTACATCTGTATATAGACTTTGCATTATCTATTTTTATAGGGTTGCAAGCTCCTTTTAAGCCTTAATTATTTTAGTCTAAAACTCCAGTTCTGCATTACTAACCTTAGCTTAAAAATGTAGGTTTGATTGTATTACTACATTTCTCTAGATTTATATTTTAATTTTAATTTTTCTTTTCACCATTATGTTGGGTTTGAGGTATCGTGTGTATACTTGTACATATCAAATACTTGTTTTACAAAAGGCTATGAGGTTGTTGTTATTAACTTTTTTTTCTTAAGAGCGATGGATACAGTGTGGTGCCATGGGAAAATGGTAGCACCTCAGCACTTGTTGGCCATGACATTAGTTTTGGCTATCGAATCAAAACACTTTTTCCTGGCATAACATCAATTTTTTGGTATCGTCGTGCATATATATTTTTTTTGAGTAAATTACATGGTTCGTCCTAGTGGTTTACGTTGACCGACAAGTTTCATCCTTTAGCCAAAAAAGGTTTACCGTCCATACTTAAGTGGCAAACGCCATGTAGCATTAGGCGTCCACTCTAACGGGCTACACTAACCGGTGTTAGTCACCTGATTCGGTCGTTATAAATATAGCAGTTTTAATTAAGTATTCTGTCAGAGGTAAGAATCACTTGAGGACAAGTGATAATTAATCTTTCAGAGTCGTGTTCCACGGCGAGATATGAATTGAAATTCATGTTTGTGTCCTTTGTTTGATGCTTGATTATCGAATATTTTTGGTTTGATGATGCAGGTTTTACTGACCAGGTTTTAATATTTATAAGTATCTCGTTTACCTATATATGGTCTACCTTATGCACTAACGGGCAGTGTACCCGATCGTGTGTAGTGTAGTATTCGGTAAAACCGAGGTCGTCCCAAGAGCTATGTGAGCGGATTATAATTAAGTCTAGGTGTCACAGATTTTAATTGGTTTTAAAATTGAAATGATTAATTAACTACTAAAGCAAGAAATGCAAGAAAGCAAATAAAGGCGAGGGTTGTGATCAATAGAGGAGAAGTGTGCTAACCTAGTTACTCATCCTATCATGTTAAGCTCACGTTTAATTACTTCCAATTGCTTCAAGTGGGGGTTTAAGTCGCTAGGACAGCATTTGGTCAGTTCGTCCTAACCTATCAGCAAAGGTTTCCACCGAAGATCAAACTACTACCCTTGAAAGTCCAGTTGTTTTTAGTTCCCTAAGCCAAGTCATTAAGTTCCGCTACATGCAAGATTCATAACAATGAGTGTCCGGGCGCTAGCATCTTAAATACTCATCCTTAAATTCTTAATTTCATCCAAACGGTAGGTGATCAGTTGGTCAAATCGCACAAGCGAAGAAGGGTCGTCAGTTGGTCAATTCTTACCCTTCCCACTCAGTCTACCTACTTAGGGTCAGTTGGTCATATCTCCTAAGAAACTAGACACTACCGCCATTCAAAACTACCGAAACAAGGGTAGCTACCAACAAACTGTGTATGCATACACTAGAAACAATTATACGGAAGCAATGTAAACATAAACAAAACAATTAAGGAATCATAACTAGGCTAGCACGAGAGGTGCTTAGCCGATCATACTAACTTAAATAATCGACTCAATGTTTAACATAATGAAATACATGAATTGAAAGTAAAAGAAATGATAAATCGCTAATGCTTATCGTTAGGGAGTGATTTCTCCCTTGGAGATGGCTCCGTATGCTCCTTGAGATCTTCCTTCAGCCTCCTACCCACGTTCTCTGCTTTTGTGTATGGAGTGAATGATGAGAAATGCAGAATTTTGGGCGGTATTTATAGGCCAGATCTGGTTACAGCGTAACTTAAGTTGAGAGTTATGCCATAACATCCATATATTCGTATTTTGCTCTGGAAAAGCTGGTTACGGCGTAACATCTGAATGAGTTACGTCGTATCTTCAATAAATCATGGTTATGCCGTATTTGTAGAAAGAGTTATGGCGTATCTTGTAGCGGCGTGGAACATCATTTGACCTAATTAGTTACGGCGTAATCCTAAGATGGAGTTACGGCGTAATCTTCAGTTGAGTTGGTTTTTTGAGTCACGCTTCTGTTACGGCGTAATGTGAGAGAAAAGTTACGTCGTAATTACTTCAAAATAGGCATACTATCATATATCTTCAATAAACTCTCCAAATACGCGTCTCATTAGCTCCAATGCTCGTAAATTACCTGAAAGTGAAATATAGAGGAAAACAAGTGTAAATCCATATAAATGATACAAAATACGAGCATTATCGGGGGAAATTGACACTTAATATTCAGGACTATTTGATGTTATCAAATATTCCCCCACTTGAACTCTACTTTCCCTCAAGTAGACCTTATTAGATAGATTCCTAAAAAGATATCTCCCATTACCTGGAAAATATAAGTTTACAAATCCCTTATGCTAGAATGAAACAAAGTCGAACACCTCACGAAATGGGAACACAACACTCAAATCTCTCAACTATTCTAAGTGTCAATTTCGGGGTGATCACTTAACGCACAGTCATAGCATGTATTCTATCATAAGCTTGGCGGTTACACAAATCTCCACCACTAGAGTTAAGGACTAAACAATTCTCCAATACAATATTGGTTGAAATGCCAAAGGTTAAGGGTGAGTCGTCATTACTACATGTCACGGCAAAGTATACAAAATCAATGATACATGACCAAATCCATGGCTAAGACACCAAAGATTGCTCGTTGCATCACTTAGACACGCTTCATGACTAAAGGGTATGATAAGACATGGGATAAATTGGTGTAAAATAAAATCAAGCAAATAGTCTAAATCTATAACCAAGTCATCACCGCTTACCGTTCATCCAAAGTTCAAGTTTCAAAGCTAAGAAAACGGATCATGATATACCAGGTAAATGTGCCATTAGAGGACGTCATGATGGGCACATTACCTTTTCTTCAACTGTTGGCGCAATTACCAACTTCATTCTTCAAATGTGACCGAGGTGGCCTCCTCGATACTAAATCAATAATGAGCTCATAAACATAGTGCTTATAACTTCGCACTTTACAATCAATAAATAACTATAACTATTTTTTTTAATCATAACTACTAAACATAGCATCCCCCCACTTGAGATGAACAATATGAGAATTTGGGGGGTCTTCAATGATCTTTAAATATATGTCGTCGACGAAAGCGTGATTCCTGAACCTTTCCACTTGAACCTTGAACTTAGGCAAACAATGACTTCCCAATCATAAATAAAGACTACAGGGTAGGCTAAGGTGTATGGGTGTAAAGAAACAATATGTTGGGTGGACAAAATGAAAGGAATGGCTCAGATGGGTGTATCTAGGGGTATCTTATACTAAAGGAGAGTGCAACAAAAGGGTTTAACATGGTGGTCGAGAAGTCGAGGTGACTAATCGATGACACACAAGGATAGGCTTTTTGGATGATATTCCTATAATATTGCCTTCTTAAACTGAAAAGTCCAAATACATCGAGCTAACTCAACATACTTCGTCTATGGTCTCGAAATGATGTAAAGGCCAAGTTCTAAAGTTTACAAGCTACCGGCCCACTCATAATTTGGTGGATTTGAGGTAAAAATTTGGAAACGGATAAGGCTAATCTTACCATATAATATCAAGGGTTATAATGTGCTCAACTAAGGTCTGATCTAGTTAGGTTAAGAAAAACATGTCAAAAATAGCATAATTTTTCAAAATAAACTAGAAAAACGAGGGCAAAATAAAGTTCAAGAGATAATTCTACTCCCGTCCCCCCACTTGAAATGTACAAAGTCCCTTTTGTACTAAACGTTAAACAAAGGTGAAGAGAAAGTAGAATTAGAGCGAGAACTTCCCTGAAATTTGCTCCGAAAAGGAAAGAAGGCCCACGAAAAGAATCGTGCCTTCGCATAAGCATCCACGAGCAAACTTCAATCCCTGAAATCACACTACCAACAAGCATAATTCTAAAAATAGAAAAAGAAAAACGAAAATAAACCTAACTCACTTTCGTAGGAATCACGATTGCATTTGGCGTATGCAACAAGCCTCTTAAACCACTTGGTGTCCCAAGTGGACGAGTGTAGTCTCGTGAGGGCTTACGGGAACGTACCTACAAAGTTCATTTAAAAAATAAAAGGTCATTGCGTTTAAAAAGAAAGAATTATTACAGAGGATAGTTACGTCGTAACTCCTAGAAGGAGTTACGCCGTAATTATTGCAAAACATGGCAGACGCTACAGGAGTGTAGCTACGGCGTAACCATTGCATGGGATTACGCCGTAATTGGTAATGCTCTGGAGAGAAATGTTGCAAGAGATGTGTTACGACGTAACCATAAGAATGAGTTACGCCGTAACTGTGGACAGATTAGGTCCCTGTTCAGCATGCTGAAGCAACTTTCTCCGATTTCCTGCATTAATGGTTAAAAACACAAAACCTAACAGAAATGGAAATAAAACAAATGAAAGGGATAATTCGGGTTGTCTCCTGAAAGAGAACTTCTCTTTATTTACGAGTCTTTAAGTTAGACTCAAGGCCATGGGGCTTTATGCAGGGGCGAATAATTCATCACCAAAAAGCTTACTAACATCCTGTCCGTAATAAATTTTTGCTCTGTCCCCATTCACTTTGAAAAACTCCCCTGCATTATTATAAACTTCAATAGTCCCATAAGGGAACACCTTACTCACTTTGTAGGGACCAACCCAACGAGATCTCCTTTTTCCAGGGAAGAGTTTGAGTCTTGAGTTAAAAATGAGCACCTCTTGCCCAACTTCAAACTTTTTATCCTTTATCCGCGTGTCGTGCCATCTTCTGATCCTATCTTTGTATGCTTTTACATGATCGTAGGCTTCGTCCCTTAACTCAGCGAGGCGATTTATTTGGGAAAATCAGTGTTCCTTGACCACGCCAGCCTCAAAATTAGCATTTTTGAGTGCCCAGTATGCTTTATGTTCTAATTCTACCGGGAGATGAGAAGATTTTCCGTAAACGATCTTACTGCCATAAGATGCTCATCAAGGAAGGAATCACGAATAGTTTCTATGTCAAGCTCCTCAAGCTCAGGGTTTTCTAATCGAGATAGGTGATCAGCTGCTAAATTTTCTGCCCATTCTTATCCTTGATTTCAATTTTAAATTCTTGTAGAAACAGTACCCATCTTATCAATCTTGGTTTGGCATCCTGTTTACTGAACAAGTACTTCAAAGCAGAATGGTCAGTGTAGACAACAGTTTTAGACATTACTAAATAAGACCTAAATTTATTAAAGGCATAAACCACAACAAGGAGTTCCTTCTCGGTGGTCGTGTAATGTTCTTGTGCTTCATTTAAGGTTTTACTAGCATAATAAATAGGTTTGAATTTTTTGTCTATCCTTTGTCCTACAACAGTTCCCACTGCATAGTCACTGGCATCGCACATAAGTTCAAAATCGTTGTTCCAATCCAGAGCAATGATAATATGAGCAGCAGTCAATTTTTCTTTTAAAATATCAAAGGCGCTTTTGCACTCATTGTTAAAGTCAAATTTTGCATCCTTCATGAGAAGTTGGGTCATAGGTTTAACAGTTTTGGAAAAGTCTTTTATAAATATTCTATAAAACCCAGCGTGCCCAAGAAAAATCCTAATTCCCTTTAGATTAGTCGGGTAAGGGATTCGAGAAATAACGTCAACCTTAGCTTTATCGACTTCAATCCCGGTTTGGGAAATTTTATGTCCCAAAACAATTCCTTCTTTTACCATAAAATGACATTTCTCCCAATTTAGGACAAGGTTGGTTTCTTCACATCTAGCAAGCATTTTAGATAAATTATTAAGGCAAGATGAGAAAGAGCTACCAAAAACCGAGAAATCGTCCATAAATACTTCCATGAAATCTTGGCACATATCTGAGAAGATTGTCGTCATGCATCGTTGGAATGTGGCAGGGGCATTGCATAGCCCAAAAGGTATTCTTCGGTAAGCGAATGTTCCATAGGGGCAAGTGAAAGTAGTCTTTTCCTGATCCTCTGGAGCGATTGGAATATGAAAATACCCTGAAAATCCATCGAGGAAACAATAATATTCATGTCCAGAAAGCCTTTCTAACATTTGATCGATAAAAGGAAGTGGAAAGTGATCCTTCCGCATTGTGTCATTTAATTTTTTGTAATAAATGCAAATCTCCAGCCAGTAACCGTTCTTGTAGGGATCAGCTCGTTATCCTCATTAGTGACCACAATCATTCCTCCTTTCTTTGGCACAACATGAATAGGACTAACCCAAGGGCTATCGGAAATAGCATAAATTAGACCTGCATCCAAGATTTTAATGATCTCATCCTTGACCACATCTTGAATTTTTGGGTTTAATATCCTTTGTGGCTGCACTACTAGTTTAAAATCATCTTCCATAAGTATCTTGTGAGAACAATATGAAAGGTTAATTCCTTTTATGTCGGAAACTTTCCATGCAATAGCTCCTTTGTGCTTGCTCAAAACCTGTAATAACAATTTCTTTTCCTCGTCAGATAATCAAGAATAAATCACAACAAGAAAATTAGGATCATCATTAATAAATCCGTATTCTAAATGAGAAGCGAGTTCTTTGAGTTTGGGAGTATTATCTGCTTTTTCTGGCATGGTGGCAGAACATAACGTTTGGTTATCCACAGTATTTTCTTCCCCCTTGTCTTCTTCATCGTTAGATGTGTCATCATTGTCTTCAAATACTAGTGATTTCAAGGGGTCAGGCTGAAAGTATTCTTGAGTATGTTTTTGAACATTAACCTCAACTAGGTCGAGGTCGTCACGGTTGTTGTCAGTGAAAGAAGCGTATCTCATTGATTTTTCTAGGTCGAAGGTAATCTTATCATTTCCAATTTGCAAAGAGATCTTCTTGTTAAAAACGTCAATCATGGCGTGTGCTGTGGCAAGAAAGGGTCTTCCAAGTAAAATGGGGACATCATGTTCTTCCATTTCAATGACCACGAAGTCGACCGGGAAAACAAATTTATCAATCTTGACAAAGGCATTCTCATTTCTTTAGGGTATTAAATTGTTTTATTTGCCAGATCAATGCACATTATAGTTGGTTTCAGGTTCCCCGATTCTAGTCGTGAGTAAAGCGAGAATGGCATAAGGCTAATGCTGGCCCCTAAGCCGGCAAGGGCCTTTTCGAACATGATACCTCCGATGGTGCAAGGCAAGGTAAAATTCCCAAGATCTTCTTCTTTGAAAGGCATGTCTTTAAGAAGAGCATAACACCTTTGATTCAAAGTAACCTGTGTCAGATCAGAAAGTATTTTATGAGTGAGGAGGTCCTTCATGATTTTATCATATTTGGGCATTTGCTCAAGTGCTTCTACGAGAGGAATGTTTATGCTGAGCTGTTGTAATTTCTCCAGAATTTCTGAAATTTTAATAATTCTTGCGCCTTTTTAATCTTCCTGGAAATGGTATGGGCGGAACATAGGGTCGAACTTTTTCCAAAGTTGGTTGAGTAGCCTCAATTTCCTTGTTGCTGTCTTGAGGGATTTCTTCATTCTGAACATCCGAGTTTTAGGGATAAGCTGGTTCTTTATAGTTTAATCCACTTCGGGTTGTTATAGTGATCCGCTCCCAAACAGTCAAGTTTTATCACTCAAGCCGGCCACTTGTGAATGGCCGACCGTAACAAACTTAAAACGGTTCAGAAGCGAATGCAATGAAGATCTGAGGAGTATAGTGTTTCCCCGGGTCGTTATGTCCCAGCGAGCTATGCAATGGATCACCAAACGTATAGTGATCGAGGAATTTGAATGGAAAAGAGATTTGAGATTATTATAACTACAGAAATAGCAAACAAATACAGAGGCTTAAATGCAAATTAAAGAAAATTAAAAAGATAAAAAATATTAAATAAACGCTATCACTATTTTTAAAATGATGTTTTTGTTTTTATGTTTTTATAAAACTGAAATTAAAAACTACGTAGCGTACAAAAGAAAAAGTGAAACTTACACAATATTAATCCTAAAAATATGAAAATGATATTTTTACAAACCTAATGATAAAAGAAAATATTTAGAAAAAGAAAATTATTTTTATAACTATTAAATTAATTATTATTAATTAAAAACTAATTTTAACTATTAAATATTAACCTAAAATACAAGAAAATATGAAACAAAGCTAGAAAAATAAAATTTTGACTTAGAAAAATCTAAAATAACAAAATAGAATTTTCAAAACTATTTTTGTATTTTTTCTGATTATTTTTGGATTTTCTAGGAATTAAAAACTATTAAAAACTAATTAAATTATTTAAAAATACAAATTTAACTAAGAAAAATCTAGAAAAATATTTTTTTGTCTTTTTATATTTATCTTAACTTAAGAAAAATGAAAACTTATTTTTTTGAACCTTTTCTTAATTTTTTGTATTAAATGCTAATTAAAAATGCTTAAAAACTAATTTAAATCAAGAAAAATAGCAAACAAGCTAGGAAAAATCTGAAAATTTCAAGAAAAGCTTAAAATAATATTTAGAACCTAGGAAAAATATAAAAAACAGGGGTTGTGTACAAGAATAAGAGGCTGCAGTGCAATGTGATAGTGAAATAAGCACTTGAATAAGCAATTGCACACAACAGATGATCAAACTGAGACAGAAGCTTCAATAAGCTAAATTAACTCTACAGCAACTAGAAACAACAACCCATAACCTCTGGATTGCAAGATACCAAGATTTGGCTTATTTGAGTTACATGAGCTAAAACAGTTTTAAGGGTCCTACTTTGGGCTTAAAAATAAGCACTGAGATAAGCTGGAATCAGGAAAAAAGAAGAAGGGACCTAGAGAGGACCTGGCTAGGAACATGCAAACCAAAATACAGACCTAGAGAAGCTCAAATGAGCTTAATGCAAGCCTTGCAAAATCTGGACAAGTCCTGTGCAGCTCAATGTGCTCTGCACAGGGCATTTGATCCCATTTTGACAAGCTTATTTGGGGCTTAAAGAAAATTTGTAAAAATCTAGAAAAATGGTAATAATAAAATAGACCAAGGGAGGTTTTTGAAACCACAATTCACACTGAAATTGGCCCAAAGATGAGTCCAAGAAAATTCACTCTAATTGACCAAAAACTGACTTTTGCAATTTTGACTTTTGACATAAAAATGGAAAGTTGACTTATATGAGTTTTGATTCAGATTTGTTAACTGCTAGTGATGATTAACGATGCAATAAAACCAGATAAAGCTAACTATAATGATTCTAAACTTAAAATAAAAGTTCTAACAGATCTAGTCTAACTGAAATGCAAATGAGAGCAGGATTAGAGTGATGTTGACTTTCAGTGAGTTTATATGCAAAATGAAAACTGAGTGAAGTGCACTATTCCTAGATTAACTCCAACAACTTGAGTTTAGCCAATTAACTAAACTCCAGTTCACCTTTGTGCCTAGGTCCAAACACTAGCTTAGAGACTGATGTGCAGCTATTTAATCTAATCAAAGGTTCTGATCTATTATGATGATATAACTAGATTACTAATGCAATTATACCACTGATTAAGCCACCCTAAACAGCTAAACACTTGTCTAATCTAACTGATGCCAAATGAAAACCTATGCAGAGGTGACAACTAAAGACAGTTCAAGAGGAAAACACAAGTAGGGTGCTGAGATCACTAAATTACACTACAATACAATAAACGGATTAACAAGAGTACTCACAGTTGGCAAAAGGATTTGGAAATCCTAAAACTGATAAAGGGAATAAGCACTGTGGGACTGCAGGCTTAAAACAGGCTGCAACAACATAAGTGCTCAAATACACTGTCCTAAACCATTGCTTAATCCAACCCAAACTAGAATCAATATCAACCCAATTCCAACTCTGCAACAACATAAATCCTTCTCAAAAACTGTTTAACCCAGAATTCTGCACCTTTTGATCTTGGATGACTGAATTAGAACTTTAGTAAATTTGACTTGACTTAATTGAAACAGACTTACAATTAGCTATAATAAGCTAAAATAAGTCTGTATAAGCTGAAATCAGTCTTATAGCAGCTCATGAAACCATTGTGAACTTATGTTTTAATTTTTCAATGATTCTTCTTGTTTTCTTTTTTTTTTTTTTTTTTTACTTTTGAATTAGAGAACAACAAACTAGGGGTGTGCATAGGCTGAAAACCGGACCGGACCGGCCAGGACCGGACCGGACCGAAAACCGAGTTCGGCCAAAAGCCAAGACCGAGACCGGACCGAATTTGGTCGGTCCGGTCTCGGTCCGGTCGGTCCTTCGGTCGGTCCGGTCCAAAACGGCCCAATTCGTCGGTTTTTCGTCGGTTTTGGTCCGGACCGAGGACCGATTTGCCCAAAAGCCGAGACCGCGGACCGGACCGAATGTGGTCGGTCCGGTCTCGGTCTGTGTCGGTCCTTCGGTCGGTCCGGTCCGGCCGGTCCGTTTGCTCACCCTTACAACAAACAATGAGACTAATGTAATAATCTATTCAGGGACAATTTAAGAACTGAAAAGAGCTTGAATAAGCATATACAAGCTTATTCAGATTCATACGAGGACCAAATGAAATTAGAATGCCAATCAAAACAATGAAATTAAGAAGTGAAAACAGACTTTATTAAAATAAACTTTGAATACACTACATCAGAGTTATAAAATGAAGCTTACACTAATCTAGAATTTAAATTCAACACTCTAACAGTACAAAGGAAAAATGGCATTAATAATCTAAAAAACTAACTAACTTTTCTGCTCTCTCCTCCTTCTATTTATATGCAAAAGGTCTTCCCACTTGCTTCTGAGCATATCCCACCATTAATCTTAGCCATTGGATGATTGGATCACTTTTTAGCCGTTTGATCAGTCTTTGGCGCCAAAACTCATTTTGACAGTTGGCTCTGATAACTTGTGAGGAGGAGGAAGCTTTTAATGCGTTTTGGCATAGGGTGTTTGGAGGGTAGGAATGTGATGATGATGGAGGAGGGCGTAGGTGGTTTGCAGGCATAGGGGTGATGATGGGGAAGGTAACACCCGTGAGGCGGTACTATTTTGAAACCGTGGGTGGGTTTGGTTATTAAACCGGGTCATGGGTATAAGGGTGTTGGGCTTGGGTTTGCTGGATTGATGGATTGGATTTGGGCTTTGTGTTTAATAAAAACAAAGGGTCCGTTTGTTTAAGCTTAACAACACAAGGACCATTGTTGTAATTCTGCCAATTTGAGGGACCAAACTTGTCATTTTTCCAAAGTTATCACAAGGACCAAATTTGACAAACTTTAATAGTACAAGGATAATATTTGATCATTTTCCATTTTAAAGTATCCAAGGACTAATTTGGACAATTTTCAAACTTGAAGGACCTTTTCTGTCATTTGACCAAAGATTCATTCAAGGACCATTCTTGACAATTTAAAATATTTCAAGGACCTTGAATTATAAAACTCCACATTTTTGGATTCCAGGGACTAGATTTGACAACTTTTGAAACTTGGGGGACTAAAACTGCCAATTTTGCAAACTTGATACATTTTTCATCTGATTTTGGTATTTTTGCATTTAAAACACATAAAACACTTATTTAAGATATTTTCAGTATTTTGATGCATTTCTGAGCATTTTTAAACGTTTTGCAGTTCAGATTTGACCAAAAATGATGAGTATTTACACACTCATCATATAGCATGGGCCAGATCTCTATGATTGGGTTCAGTTGTACTAGGAAGTTCCCCCTCGTCTCTTATTGTGACTGATTCTGCGAGCTTTCTGACCTGATTCTACAATCTTCTTATAGCAGCTGCTTGAGTCCTTAGTACATGGTCATATTCTTTCTTGATGTTCCATACCAGTTTCTCACTTTCCTCTTGCTTTCTGCTATATATTTTCACAAGATTTTTTATTGCCTTTTCGAGTAACGTCACTCTTCCTTCAACGGGTCTATCGAACTTATGTTTAACCATCTTTACTTCTTTAGAAAGGGGGTGCATATCAGACTCAAACTCTTCCAAATTCTTAATTACCGATTGCAGTTCTATTGGGTTTTCTTTCCAAACTTCATTCCAGGATGAAGAATGAAGAACAAATTCTTCAACTCTGGTCCATCCTTTATCAGCAGTCATTAAAGGGATAGGTTCTTTTGAGTCTAACATTTGTCGAGTCTTGATATTAAGCCCATTGTAGAATATTTGCAGTTGTTCGTGCTTGTTGAGTTTATGCTCGGGGCATTTTAGGATGGCTTCATTGAATCTTTCAAAAACTGTAAATAATGGTTCGTCATAGGTTTGGCAGAATCTTCTAATTTCATCAACTTGCTGAAGGATCTTTGCAGGAGTTCGTTATTCTTTAAGAAAGGCTTTCTTGAATGCATTCCATGTTGTAATAGATCCAGAAGGTAGTTTCTACAGCCAATCTCTAGCTCTTCCCTTGAGAGTGAATGTGAATGCTCTCATCATAGTATTTTCTCTGGAGACGCCTGGTGCATGGAACAAGTCAGCGATTTCACATACTTTAGAGATGTGCTTGTGTGCTTCCTCATCGTTGTCTCCATAAAAGCTGCATTTCTTTAGTTCTTCCAGACATAGTCCCCAGAATTCGAATCTAACATTTTCTTCGAGAGCTGGAATCGTGATCCCCTGTTTAACTTTAGAGGTGGCAAGATAATCATTCATGGTGAGAGACATAATATCAGAAATTGAAAAACAATAACTAAAAATAAAGACTTAAATAAAAATCCTAATAGAACTCTCTGGCAGCGGCGCCAAAAACTTGATGCAGGTTTTACTGACCAGGTTTTAATATATATATAAGTATCTCGTTTACCTATGGTCTACCTTATGCACTAACGGCCAGTGTACCCGATCGTGTGTAGTGTAGTATTTGGTAAAACCGAGGTTGTCCCAAGAGTTATGTGAGCGGATTCTAATTAATTCTAGGTGTCACAGATTTTAATTGGTTTTAAAATTGAAATGATTAATTAACTACTAAACCAAGAAATGAAAGAAAGCAAATAAAGGCGAGGGTTGTGATCAATAGAGGAGAAGTCTGCTAACCTAGTTACTCATCCTATCATGTCAAGTTCACGTTTTATTACTTCCAATTGCTTCAAGTGGAGGTTTAAGTCACTAGGATTGCATTTGGTCAGTTTGTCCTAACCTATCACCAAAGGTTTCCACCGGAGACCAAGCTACTACCCTTGAAAGTCCAATTGTTTTTAGCCCTTAAGCCAAGTCATTATGTTCCGCTACATGCAAGATTCATAACAATGAGTGTCCGAGCGCTAGCATCATAAACACTCATCCCTAACTTCTTAAGTTCATCCAAACGGTAGGTGATCAGTTGGTCAAATCGCATAAGCGAAGAAGGGTCGTCAGTTGGTCAATTCTTACCCTTCCCACTCAGTCTACCTACTTAGGGTTAGTTGGTCATATCTCCTAAGCAACTAGACACTACCGCCATTCAAAACTACCGAAACAAGGGTAGCTACCAACAAACCGTGGATGCATACACTAGAAACAATTATATGGAAGCAATGTAAACATAAACAAAACAATTAAGGAATCATAACTAGGCTAGAACCATAGGTGCTTAGCCGATCATTTTAACTGAAACAATTGATTCAATGTTTAACATAATGAAATACATGAATTGAAAGTAAAAGAAATGACAAATCGCTAATGCTTATCATTAGGGAGTGATTTCTCCCTTGGAGATGGCTCCGTATGCTCCTTGAGATCTGTCTTCAGCCTCCTACCCACGTTCTCTGCTTTTGTGTGTGGTGTGATTGATGAGAAATGCAGAATTTTGGGAGGTATTTATAGGCCAGATCTGGTTACGGCGTAACTTAAGTTGAGAGTTACGCCGTAACATCCATATCTTCGTATTTTTCTCTGGAAAAGCTGGTTATGGCGTAACATCTGGAATGAGTTACGCCGTACCTTCAATAAATCATGGTTACGCCGTATTTGTGGAAAGAGTTACGGCGTAGCTTGCAGTGGAGTGGAACATCATTTGACCTAATTAGTTACGACGTAATCCTAAGATGGAGTTACGCCGTAATCTTCAGTTGAGTTAGTTTTCTGAGTCACGCTTCTGTTACGGCGTAATGTGAGAGAAGAGTTACGCCGTAATTACTTCAAAATAGGCATACTATCATATATCTTCAAAAACTCTCCAAATCCGCGTCTCATTAGCTCCAATGCTCGTAAATTGCCTGAAAGTGAAATATAGAGCAATCTAAGAATATAATAATAAAATATATGCTTGTCAAGTGAAGTGAAAAAATCATTAACTGTGAATAACCATTTAAGCCCGTTGAATTAATACCCGATTTTCTCACAACATTGAGTTATTTTGAAAACAAATCTTTTTGTTAGTAATAATCATTAGATTTACATAATTAATTATCCAAACGGCTTTTTCCCATTAGAACAATCAACTAAACATATCTAAAAAATTTCCAAAAGTTATTATAAGCTTCGATACCCGTTTAAAACACTATTTTCTCGCAACGTTGGTTTATTTTGAAAATAATTATTATCTTGGGAAAATTACTTGATTTAGATGATTAAATTTCTAAACAGATTTTGCCAGTTTAAAATAACCAAAATCAACCCAAGTAACCGAAGATTATCAATCAACAATTTCGAAGTTTTCACACTCAAATCCTAAATAACTACTCACATAATAAGCCTATAAAAATTTACTCGCTACTCATTACTACGAAGCTAACAATAATAATCTTAACAATAATAAGCATATTTCTAAACTAAATATTTAAGCCAAATAATTAAAAAAAAAAAAGTCAGAGATTAGAATCCGATCCGACGAGACGAGACTAATTAACTACCCAATCTTATAACTAAGACAAATACTAAAGATTATTTCTTTATTATTTTCTATTTTACCAAATAGTTAATAAATTTGTGAAATTTATTCACTAATTAGCTTAATAAAAACTCTGAAAGATATAAACTTTAAAGAATAAACTAGCTTATAAGACCCTTAAACTCCTCGCCTTAGATGATGGAAATGATCAAAGAAAAATCAAAACTTTAGAAAGGGTTAGTACAAATATTAATAATGTAAGCTTTTTATAATAAAAAGCTAAAAAAAACACTAATCTTAATAAATTAAATCTTAATCATCAAACTCCCTTAGGGTTGTTTGGTTCATGAAATTTGATGGAAATTCATAGCATTTGAAATTAAAATATCTTCAAATATCATGTTTGGTTAATAACTGTAGGAGAGAATATGAAATTAAAATCTCGTAGAATGGGTATATGATGCAGGTATTCCGACAAGGATTTAATATTTATATGTCTCGTCTACCTAAGGTCTACCTAATGCACTAACGAGCAGTGAACCCGATCGTGCGCAGTATAGAGAATGGTAAAGCCGAGGTCGTTCCAAGAGCTATGTAGATGAAGATCCTATTAAGTCTAAGTGTCACTTTTTTTAAACTGGTTTTAAGGTTGAATTGATTAATTAAACTAAAGACAAAAAATGAAATGCAAAATAAATAAAGGTAGTGAACAGTGGAGAGAAAGTGTGCTAACCTAATTAATCATCCTATCATGTAATGTCTATGTTTTCTAAATTACTTCCAATTGATTCAAGTGGGGGTTTAAGTAGCTAGGACATCATTTGGTCAGTTCGTCCTAACCTATCAACAAAGGTTCCTACCCGACGTCAAAGGCCAACCCTTTGGGGAGTCGAAGGTCTTACGCAACCTAAGCCTAGTCATTAAGTACCCTATATGAAAGATTCAAAATAATGACTGCCCAGACGCTAGCATTTTAGACACTCATCCCTAAATTCTTAAGTTCTTCCATAAGAACGATGATCATTTGGTCAGTTCGCACAAGAAGGAAAGGCCGTTAGTTGGTCAATTCTTACCAATTCATTCTCTACCTACTTACATAAGGTCAGTTGGTCAATTCTCATAAGCAACTAGATACGATAGCATTTCAAAACTACCGAAGCTAGGGTAACTACCATCGAACTATGCATGCATACACTAGAAACAATTTAATGGAAGAATGAAAACAAAAACAATACAATCAAGGAATCATAACTAGGCTAGCACCAAAGGTGCTTAGCCGATCATATTAAAAGATACAATAATTTCAATGTTTAACATAGTGAAAGACATGGATTAAAGTAAAAAATAGAAATGATCGCTAAATCTTATCGATATGGTGTGATTCCTCCCTTGGAGATGGCTCCGTATGCTCCGTGTGATCTGCCTGTGGAACCCTCTTAATGTTCTCTGCCTTTGAGTTGTGAGTGAACGATGTGAAATGTAGATTTTAGGGCTTGTATTTATAGGCCCGATCACAGTTACGTCGTATGATAAGGATTTAAAACGTACACTTTTAAGGGGTCATTTAAGCCTTTAATCGACGACTTTTATATTTGTTACTGCTTAATTTCGTTCCTTTTCACTTTTTAGGTATCTTGGAAGCAAAATGCTGGAATGATGCATATTTGGACGAAAAGGAGTGAATACATGAAGAAAATGGCAAAGTCAAGATTGAAGCCACTCAAGCTGCTCTAATTAAAACTGACGACGTCCCAATCAAAAGGCGACGCCGCCCCTTTATACAGATTTAATAAAAACATGCACCACACAGCTTAGTAGAATTTTTGCTCATACAACTTGAAGGCTTCAGGCTTTGAAGAAGAAGGGCATCACTCAGACTTTTCATCTCAGACGGCCCAGATCCAGAACCAAGACGACATCCCACTTGAAGACTTACGACATCGGAACTCTAAGGTGACACCATCCCATCGATGACTTGGCCAAGACGAAAACCTTAATGACGGCGATCTGACGGCGTCCCACCTATAAGGCGACGCCGTCGCACTTGTAAATCTATATATAGAATTTGATTTTTCTGCATTTAGCGAGGTAGACTTTGGAGTAAAAACCCTAAACGTTTGTAATCTGACTTGGACAGTATTTTAGGGTCCCAAACCCTATTTTAAACATCAAGATAGGTGTTTTAATCCAAATTATCATTATGTCTTCCATTGATTGTGTGTATGCTTGCTTGTTTAACATGTTGATGCGCATACAAGGCACGTTCGGGGTCAAAGGAAACTTCCTTTTCGTTGAGTAAGTTTTTCAACACCTTAGGCAGTGAACCTAATCGTTGTAGTGTAGTATTGGGTAAGCCTCGGGTATTGATATCATTCTCTAGGAGAATAGGAATGCTAGTGAGAAATTACTACGCTAAGGTTGAGGTTGAGGAAGATTATTTTTTATCTTTTTATATTTTTTTAGAAACTAAAGGTAAAATCTCAGGGTTTGGATTTGGGGGTTGGTACTTCTACCGATTACTTCTACTATCTAATTATCTAACTAATGGGTAGTCTATGTCTATTGATGCGTGCTCCTATGATGATTAAAGATGTGTCTACCTAGATACTATTACTCCCTAGTAATATTTTATTAGTGGTTGAATTGTCACGTCCTTATTCTTAACGCATTGTGTTTTCTAAGGTCGTAGGGTATGTTTTTATCCCTAACTCTTTGAGACTACATTAAGGTTAATGACTACGAAATCTCTAGGATTCATAAACTTAACACTAAGGTTATCTTCGGATGTTTAGCCTACAATTCCACTAGTAACTATAAACTAAGGTTTAACAAAGATTACTTAAGCATTAAAAACACAACGATGGCCTAATGCACTCCTAAGACAATTACAATTAAGATAGGAGACAACCAATCAATAATTAATAACTAGGTTTCATAGATCTAAGCAAACACGCAAGTAAATTAGCCGGGCATGTTAAACATGCAAGCAAACACACATTCAATCTAAGACATAATGAAATCAAGGAAATAAATAACTTATCTCGATGTAAAATAGGGTATGAGAACCCTAAAATACTGTCCAAAATGGACTACAATCGTTTTCGGTTTTTACTCCACAAGTCTACCTCTTTAAAAACTGACAAATCGAATTCAATATATAGTTTTACAACTGCGACGGCGTCGCCTTATAGGTGGGACGCCGTCTGATCGCTGCCATTAGGGTTGTGTCTTAGCCAAGTCATCATTGTGACGGCATCACGTTGTGGTTGTGACACCGTTTGTCTTCAGCAGTGACGTCGTCTGAGTCTGAATCTAGGCGGTCTGAGAAGAAAAGTCTTCATGACGCCCTTACACTTCAAAGCCTGGCGCCGTTAGGTGTAAAATAGCAAATTAGCTCCTGAGTCATCACAAAACAGGGACGACGTCGCCCTCTGTTTGGAACGCTGTCAGGTGTAATTTCAGCAGCTTGAGTGTCTTGATCTTGACTTAGCCATTTTCTTCACATATTCACTCCTTTTCATCCAAAAATGCATCATTCCAGCATTTTGCTTCCAAGAGACCTAAAAAGTGAAAAGGAACAAAATTAAGCAGTAACGGATATAAAAGTGGTCGATTAAGGGATTAAATGACCCCTTAAAAGTGTACGTTTTAAATCCTTATCAAATATCCCAACACTTGGTATTTACTTGTCCTCAAGCAAATGTACTTTTGGCCAATCAATTTATAAGCTAAGGGGCATAAAGCAACGGTTTAACATCATTCATAACAAGTATAAGCCCCGCAATAGTCATAACAAGCACATAAATTATATACTAGCACCTTACAAGTGGTGTTTGGATACTCTCATCTCTCGGGTGTATATGAAATATAGCAAATGGAAATGGAAGATAAATGTTGGATCGATGTACTCTAACTAAACTAACTTATATAGCTTGTTAAGGGCTTAATAACCTCGGATAAATCCTAAGTTATTAACAATGAAACACTGAACTAACTCTATTAAGTATGCGGAATTTACTTAACAAAGCTAAGAAGAATTTAACTTTAACTTTCAACGATTTTATTAAACTTTAGAATCTGCTAGTTATACAGATTCTCTAATAACTCTAAAAATCTAATATCATACTTTAGGATTCTAAAACATATATCTAATGCCAATTTAGGGGTCCTTTTATAGACTTAAGGATAACCCTAATCGGTTTACAATTCTATTCCTTGTACGACAAGTAATACTAAACTATTTTTAGAATATTCTAGATAAACATTACTTTCTATAAAACAGTCTATTACAACCGACTTGCTTTACAGTACTTTGATAAACGAGCAGTACTTTGACTTTTTCCTTAGTATTACTTTGACTTCTTCAAGTACTTTGACTTTATCCAGTACTTTGTCATTCTTCAGCACTTTCATATTCCAACAATCCTCCCCTAACTTGAATTCTACTTGCTTGACTTCAAGTTCCTTTGTAAATTTATCTTTAACATCTTTGTCTTCAAGGAAATACTGTGTCTTTGTCTTTAGATTGTATCTTTGTAATCTCTGTGCTTATATCATCATCATCAAAGTATTCTTTAGAATTTATTCTTTACAGCATCATTCAGCAATCTCCATCTTTTCAGCAACTCAGCAACATATGACAATTTTGTACATTAATTCTTTTAAGTTTTAGTCTATTCTCATCACTTCCAGGTGTGTAAACTCCTGTGAGAGGTGAATCATTGAAAATTTAATGGATTTTGATGTCTCTTTACCAAAGCCATTAATTCTGAAGTAGCCAAATGTTTTGGTGTGTAAGAGCATGGTACATTGATAACCATATGATTTTTAGCAAATCATCAGCTATCAACAGATTTGATTTGTCTTTACCAAAAGCTGTACCCTTTTGGACTAGTTAGTTCTTTCAATCATGGTGAACTAATTACCATATAATGGTTTTTCCACAGCCTTTACCACAAGCCATTTTCTTGTGGGCTAGCCAACTCTTCACATTTGCTGATATGGTGAGTTGATTACCATACAACTTATTAGCAAGTTGTCAACTATAAAACGGATTTGAGATATCTTTACCAGAGCCGTTTGCTCATGGATTAGTCAATCCTTTTATAACCATGGTGGATTGATAACCTATTGTTGTTACCATCTCAAAAACCATTTATTTCTTTTAACCTTTGTTTCAAAATATTTATCACTTAACAAAAGTTTTCTTTTCAAAATCATTAACTGGTTTAATGCTGCAAGCAGTATTTTAATGAAAGTACTGTTTGATTAGCAGTACTTTGAATAAAGTACTGATATTTCAATAATAATGTATTCAATAAAGATTCATACCAGTTATTCATCATCATCATCCATAGTTGTCCATCTGATAAACAATTTGATGACCATAAGAGCAGTTTCATTATCCTCTTCAACTTCCATACCATGCTCTAGCATTCTCCTCATAAGATCTGATGTAAGCGGATATCTTCTGTCTGCTAACATCTGAATCATAGTTCCATCTTCTAACTCTAGAACATGTACTCCAGATTCTTCAAAAAATCTCCTGCTGATTATCTCCCAATCTTCTTGATTTTTCCAAATCTCATCAGTGCTTGATTCTTCAGTTTCCCAAACAGTTGTGAGATCTCCAAGCAAGATTAAACCAACACCTTCTGATGGAATGTGTTCAAAATATTCTTGCACCAAATGATATAAATGAAATAAATCCTCTCTATCTATTATGTGCAATAGATCCCATAGCATATTAAACACTCTGAAGCTTTCATCTTCTCTATGAAACATCAGATAATTTCCATCCATTGATTCTACAACTTCAAAAGTAGATATTGTTGACTTTTTCTTCTTCTTTTCTGCATCATCTTTAGAATACTCAAATTCTACAACTCTTAAGTAATTCCTTAGTTCATCATCTGTATCAGATCTTAACTCAATCTTCTTTGATGGCTATTCATCTTCAACTTCAGTTGTTCTTTTTATTTTTAAGCTTCCTTTTCTATCATCTTGATAAGGTTTTAAAAGGTACCATTTTGAGGGGTCGTTTTAGCCCTTATTTGATCACTTTTGTATCCGTTATTGCTTAATATCGTTCCTTTTCACTTTTTAGGTCTCTTGAAGGCAAAATGCTGGAATGGCACTTATTTGGATGAAAAGGCGCGAATATACGAAGAAAATGGCCAAAGTCAGAATCGAGACACTCAAAGCTGCAGAAAACAGAAGGCGACGGCGTCACTGCTTAATTGCGACGCCGTCGGAGGATTTTGCG
>BPTQ01000006.1:346904988-346926287 GCA_019973895.1 Chrysanthemum seticuspe
GAAAAGGGTACTTAGGGTTAGCAGGGTTTTGACATATGTTTCCTATACTGAGCTGAATCGTTGAGTACGTTCGTTGGTCTATTAACTTGATTCCCAAATCCCACTATTGTTTTTAAACGTGATTTTCACTCACGTATTTCCCATCCGATTCCGCTAAACCCACATATAAACCCCCACCCCACATTTATTACGAGAAGTAACTATAAGGCCTTTTTGGCTTTGTAGTGCACTTGGCGCTTTTCCTATCCGAGACTCCCCATTTGATCCCCATAGCACATGATTTCTACTCATGTTGCGTTTCCCACACCCCCTTAATGAGTTGGCTACACCTTCTTCATTAATATAATGCCCATAGTTTGTTCCCAATAGGATTACGGAGAATAGTAAATCAATAAGGATTGATGTGTTCACATCAGAGTGATCGCTAGAGCCTTACGTAGTGTTTTGTTCAATTAGATTCTAGAACTTGTTTTGTGATGCATTCCGAGATCGCTAGTGAGACTACACTTGTGTAGTTAGGAATAACTAAATGATAAGAGGCATTAGGATAACCCTTGTTTGATACCCGTAATATAATTACTTCTTCCACATCGGTTGAGTAATTCCCCCACACCCTTTGCGTTGTACTCATCTTTAGTACACGATACCCCTAGTTTACCCCTCAGAGCCTATCCTTTTCGCGGTTCATCGTGATGTTTCGGTTTTTCCGGAATATCAATGAAGAGCATTATTTACACCCCACCCCCAAATATACACCCAAATCGCCTTAGCCTACCCTTTATGCACTCACTTTTAGTGCAAATTTTTGTTATCACCCTAAACCCTTAGTTCAATTATCTGGTTGCTTGCATGAGTTGCTAAGTCGAGTCATATCCTTTGTATACAGTTTTCGGACGATTGGGATTCATGGGAAAAGTTAAAGTTTATGAAATGACGGGAAGGGAACGTTACATTCAAATTCCCTTTGTTTGCATAATAACGTACCCCAAGTGTTTTGATCTTTTCAATTCAGGTCAAATTAGTGTTAGAGTAATAAAAACTCAAGTGTAGGGATGTGCCTATAAATCCCTATCATTTTGATGTTACTGTAGAGGATGGTAGAGTAAAAGTGTAGGAAAAAAAAAACATACGGGCTACCATCCTACATCTATCATTTAAATTTATGTTTGTTTATTTCCGTTACCTAGAGTTTTAGAGTGTCGAGTCTTGGCTTAGCAACTGCCATTCTTCGTATGCATTTAACATAGAGATTTTTGACTTTCCACCACTACATAGCCTATCCCACCAAACCCTTTATTTCCCTACCGTAAGCCTAACGTTACAACCCTTTAAAAGACCTCTTTGATAGTCTTTCCTAGGTGCTTACGCCAAAGCGATGGAGGTTTGATATATTCTCAAGCCTATGGTAATCTATGTACTAGGACCGGTTAATGAGTGTTTATCTTCCATTTCCCATTTGTTATATATTTCATATACACCCGAGAGAGATGTGAGTATCCAAACACCCCATGTGAGGTGCTAGTATGTAATTTCCGTGCTTGTTATGACTTTTGCAGGGCTTATATATGTTGTGGACCGTTTTGAATCAAGGCTTCATGACCCCTAACTTATAAATTAATTGGCTAAAAGCACATTTGCTTGAGGACAAGCAAATAACAAGTGTAGGGATATTTGATAAGGTTTTAAAAGGTACCATTTTGAGGGGTCGTTTTAGCCCTTATTTGATGTCTCTTTACCAAAGCCATTAACTCTGAAGTAGCCAAATGTTTTGGTGTGTAAGACCATGGTACATTGATAACCATATGATTTTTAGCAAATCATTAGCTATCAACAGATTTGATTTGCCTTTACCAAAAGTTGTACCCTTTTGGACTAGTTAGTTCTTTCAATCATGGTGAACTAATTACCATATAATGGTTTTTCCACAGCCTTTAACACAAGCTATTTTCTTGTGAGCTAGCCAACTCTTTACATTTGCTGATATGGTGAGTTGATTACCATACAACTTATTAGCAAGTTGTCAACTATAAAACGGATTTGAGATATCTTTACCAGAGCCGTTTGCTCATGGATTAGTCAATCCTTTTATAACCATGGTGGATTGATAACCTATTGTTGTTACCATCTCAAAAACCATTTATTTCTTTTAACCTTTGTTTCAAAATATTTATCACTTAACAAAAGTTTTCTTTTCAAAATCATTAACTGGTTTAATGCTGCAAGCAGTATTTTAATGAAAGTACTGTTTGATTAGCAGTACTTTGAATAAAGTACTGATATTTCAATAATAATGTATTCAATAAAGATTCATACCAGTTATTCATCATCATCAGCCATAGTTGTTCATCTGATAAACAATTTGATGACCATAAGAGCAGTTTCATTATCCTCTTCAACTTCCATACCATTCTCTAGCATTCTCCTCATAAGATCTGATGTAAGCGAATATCTTCTGTCTGCTAACATGTGAATCATAGTTCCATCTTCTAACTCTAGAACATGTACTCCAGATTCTTCAAAAAATCTCCTGCTGATTATCTCCCAATCTTTTTGACTTTTCTAAATCTCATCAGTGCTTGATTCTTCAGTTTCCCAAACAGTTGTGAGATCTCCAAGCAAGATTAGACTAACACCTTCTGATGGAATGTGTTCAAAATATTCTTGCACCAAATGATATAAATGAAATAAATCCTCTCTATCTATTATGTGCAATAGATCCCATAGCATATTAAACACTCTGAAGCTTTCATCTTCTCTATGAAACATCAGATAATTTCCATCCATTGATTCTACAACTTCAAAAGTAGATATTGTTGACTTTTTCTTCTTTTCTGCATCATCTTTAGAATACTCAAATTCTACAACTCTTAAGTAATTCCTTAGTTCATCATCTGTATCAGATCTTAACTTAATCTTCTTTGATGGCTGATCATCTTCAACTTCAGTTGTTCTTTTTCTTTTTAAGCCTCCTTTTCTATCATCTTGATAAGGTTTTAAAAGGTACCATTTTGAGAGGTCGTTTTAGCCCTTATTTGATCACTTTTGTATCCGTTATTGCTTAATATCGTTCCTTTCCACTTTTTAGGTCTCTTGAAGGCAAAATGCTGGAATGATACTTATTTGGACGAAAAGGCGCGAATATACGAAGAAAATGGCCAAATTCAGAATTGAGACACTCAAAGCTGCTGAAAACAGAAGGTGACGGCGTCACTGCTTAACTGCGACGCTGTCGGAGGATTTTGCGACGGCTCAGAAGTGAAATTGCATGTTTTCGAGGGACGGCGTCAGGTTATGGAAGAGTAGGCCGTCGCCACTCAGACGGCCTAGATGCGACCCAGACGGCGTCAGAAGCTGAAGAGGACGGCGTCACAGGCATAAGGTGACGCCGTCGCAAGGTTAACGTGGCCAAGACGAAACCCTAATGATGGCGACACGACGGCGTCACAAAACATAAGGTGACGCCGTCTCATATGTAATATTATATATAGAATCCGAATTTTTCAGTATTAGGTAGTAGTCTTTTGGGAGTAAAAACCTAAAACCGAACCAAGGCTGTCTTGTACAGTATTTTAGGGTTCCAAACCCTATCTTACATCAAGATAAGTGTTTACTTCATCAATTCAATTATGTATTTGATTATTTGTGTGTATGCTTGCATGTTCTCCATGTCCGGCTAATTTACTTGTGTGTTTGCTTAGGGAATATGAAACTTAATTATTGAATATTGATTGGTTGTTTCTTATCTTAGTTGATTAATGATCTAGTAATGCGATAGGTCATTCGTTGTGTACTTAATGCTTGATTCATCTTTGTGAACCTTAGAATATAATTACCTGAGTAGTTGTAGGCTAAACCATCCAAAGAGTGCCTTAGAGTAAGAGTTTATTATCCCTAGTGGGTTTTGTAGACGAGACCCTTTGGTAAGTTCAAAGAGTTAGGGAGAAACGCATACCCTACAACTTTAGACACACAACGCAACTAAGAATAAGGACGTGACAATTCAACCATCAATAGGAGATAATTAAGGAGTAGTAAAACCTAAGTAAACACATCTTTAGACTACCACCACCTTAGTTTAGATAATTAGATAATAGTAGAGTACTCGGTAGAAATACCAACCCCCCAAATTCAAACCCCGAGATTCGTACCTTTCAATTTCCTAAAAACATAAAAAAGATAAAAAATAATCTTCCTCAACCCCAACCTTAGCGTAGTAACTTCTCACTAGCATTCCTATTCCCCTAGAGAACGATATCAATACCCGTGGCTTACCCTAATACTACACTACAATGATTAGGTTCACTGCCTAGGGTGTTGAAAAACTTGCTCGACGAAAAGGAAGTTCCTTTGACCCCGAACGACGCGTGTAGCGTTATCACATCTTCTTTCTGAGCATCATCATCTTTAAAGTCTTTGATACTTTCAACATGTTTCTGATAAGCTTCTCTAACAGCTTCATACATCTGGTTCATCTCAACATAATTCAACTTCTGCAATCCAATATATCCTTGACCTTTTAAATAAGCCATCATTGCATTTCTTTCTTTAGCACGATTTGGTCTTCTTGGTAGAGCAGAAACAGGAATAGGTTTCTTTAATGGTACAACAGCTTCAGCATTCAATTCTTCTTGTAATTTCTTAGCTGCTTCTTTATTCTTAGCTTCTTCAATAGCAACTTCAGCATCCAATTCAGCTTGTACCTTTTTAGCAGCTTCCTCATTCTTAGCTACTTCAATTTCTCTAATTTCTGCCAAAGTCATCTTTTTCTTCTTCCTTGTTTCCACCGAGCTTACCTTTACCTTTATCTTTTGGATCTATAACTGGTTGAGAAGCTTGTGGTTGTTCTTCAGTAAAACCTGGAATACTAACACCTCTTGGTCTTGATAAGTTGTGCAATATTTCAGCTATAGATTCATCATCACTTGCAGTGTGCACTACTTTTGGTGTATCAGCTTCCTCTTGTATAAAAGTAGAAGGACCAGCTTCTTCATCAAAATTCAAAGCTCTTGGTGTTATCAGTTCTTGTCTTTGAGTTTCTTGAAGACCAGTACTTTGATCAGCAGCACCTTGATCATCAGTACCTTGAACACTAGTTCTTTGAACTTTAATCCTTTCAGACTCAGTACTTAGAATATTAACCTGTGCATCAGTACTTTGAGGTTCATCTTCTTTTTCTTTATGAAATTTAGCATCTTCTTTCAAATTCTCTTGCTCTAAATTCCTCCCCAATTGGACAGAAGAATGCTGTTGAACCTTTTTGCCTTTGGTGGTCTGCTTAAATTGCCTAACTGGCTTTCCTTGCTTCCTTTGAGACTTGACCCATAATCTATGATGTTGAACTAATGGCCAGACAAACTTCTTTAATCTTCTAAACTTAAGCTTCAACTTCTTAATCTGAGTGGCCTGTTCTTCAAAAGATTTATTCAATCTGGTCAACTCTCTTGATAAAGCATAATTGTTTAGAACTGTACCCTCAGGTGCCACATCTCCCTCATCTCCTCCAGTTGTTTGAAGCCCATCTGTTGAAGTATAATCATTGGGAGAGGATGGTGGGTGTTCTTCTTGTTGAGAATCATGAGCAGAAGCTTGTAGAGATGGTAGAGGTGAAACTGCTGTATCTGCTTGAATATCAGCACCTTGTGAAGCAGTACCTTGTGATGTAGTACCTTGAGAAGCAGTACCTTCTCTTGCATCACTAGCTGCAGCCTCATCTCTAATAGCTTGGACAATCTCCATCATTGAAGTAGTCAATGGAGTGTTCCTTCCAGTGAACAAATCACTCTTCCTAGCCATGAAAGTGAAAATCTTGGTAGGTTGTACCACAACAGGTAATAGACTTGAAGGCTTTGGTACATCAGTAAGTTGTTTATTCAAGAACACTTGAATAAATCTTGGATACATCAACCAGTGCGATCGATGAGAGATGTGAGATAGCATTCCATCCAAAATGAGTCTTGAAAAATTAAAGATCCGATTGGTAGCTAATCCCACTATAGCAGATGCTATGTTAGAACCAAATTTCTCCCATGAAGTACTCTTAGAAATGATACAATGAAGTAAAACATGTACCAAGTACTTCCAATGTGGACAAAATAAGGGTTTCTTGAAAGTTTGTTCAGTTAATGACCCTTCATACCCAATGTCTCTGAATGTATCCCAAATCAATTGTTTATCAAAACGAATAGCTCCTTCTTCATCATCAAACAATAGATCTTCACGAATTGAAGCTTCAGAAACCTTTACTATCTTCCCAGCAACTTTAGCTTGAATATACGATTCATCATTCTCCATGTGAGCCCTAGCAGTTGCCCAAAACTGTTGAATCCATGGCTCAATAATATCTGGTTCCACTAAGAGTGCATAACTAATCGGAGATCCAGTGAGAAAATCAATGATGTCATGGAAGATATTATTTGCTTCAATTTTATCTAAATTCGCCACCATGTTGTGTTTCGAAACTGTATTACAATTTGCCATTGATGATTTGTTTACAAAGAAAGCGGTTGAGTGAATAATATAGGTGAAAGAGAGAGAAATATGGAAAAGATTATAAGGTATAAAGATGAGAGGGAAATTCGGAGAGTAGTTATTTATAGGTGAGATTTAAAAAAAAATCACAGCCCATAATAACAAAGTTACCGTTATATGAATTTTACCCCTCTTTTTGACCGTTAGAACAGTACGTTGATAAGACAAGCAGTTCTTTCCACGTGCGCAGTACTTTCCAAAGCAGTACTTTCATACAACCAAAAAGCAGTACTTTTCCATTCTCGTCTTTACAATAGCAAACACTTCAAATAAACATTAGATTGCCTCCCCTCAAGCAATGCATAGGACTCTGATACACTAATTAGTCCTCCCCTTAAATGTAGCTTAGTAATTAATCATACCAATGCTCACTACCAAGTGATTAAATCATGAAACATCAAACCCTTTGGTGAGTAGATCAGCTACATTATCATCTGTGTGAACCTTAACAACATTAATGAGCCTATGCTCATAACAATCTCTGATAAAATGATGCCTAATCTGAATGTGCTTGGTCTTGGAGTGATAAACTGCATTCTTCACAATGCAAATCGTACTCTCATTATCAATGTTGATAGGAGTATTCTTGAAGTTGAACCCATAGTCCAAGAGTTGATTCTGCATCCACAAAACTTGTCCACAACAGCTTGCAGCAGCCACATACTCTGCTTCAGTGGATGATGTTGCTGCAATTGTCTGTTTCTTACATTGCCATGAGACTAATGTTCTTCCAAGATATTGGCATCCTCTAGTGGTTGATCTTTTATCATAGTTATCACCTGCATAATCACTATCTGAAAAGGCTTCTAAGTGAAAAGGTGAATCCTTTGGATACCACTACCCTAACTTAGGTTGTTGTTTCAAATAACTAAAAATTTGTTTCACTGCATTCATATGGGAGACCTTAGGTGAGACTTGATATCTTGCACATAAACAAACAGCAAACATGATATCAGGCCTAGATGCAGTGAGGTACATAAGACAGCCAATCATTGATATGTACAACTTGACTTCAACAGGTTGTCCATCTTCATCCTTGCCCAGTGAGTTGATAGATTTAATAGGTGTTGTTAGGATTTAGTAAATCCGGTTATTAAAGTGTCGGTCACGTCAAGTATATGTAATCATTAGAAATCTCGTAGTCGTAGGTTATTTGATGTTAAGTAGTATTTAGTTATGTAACACCGTGGAGGATGGACGGGTCTTTACCCACTGTATGCCTGATCCACAGCCCGTAAGGTGGCATTTTATGTAAGGATTATAAATACTCTCTACCTTCCAAGGTAGAGAGTTGGAGCTCATAATAAGATTTCTTCTTTCTCTCACTAAAGATCCCAACCTCTAACTTTCTCTCTCTAAAACCATATTATATGCATATCTTGATCATAGGTTTAGTGTGTTTGTGAAATCCAATATCCTACAATTGGTATCAAGAGCCATGGTTTGATCATCTCTTACATATCCTTGGATTTCTAGTGGTTTTTAGATGGTTTTAGAGTTTGAAAAAGTTTAGTGGTTTTTGCATCATTTGGTTCATTTCTAGTGTTAAAGTTTGAATTTTGAGTGTACTTTTGTGTTTAGAATCATTGTATGTGCTTGGGTTTTGATTTGGTAAGCTTCTATCACTGTGGTTGAGCTTGTTTTGGATTGAAAAGTGTGTTTTTGAAGTTTTTTCTTGGTAGCGACTTGGTTCTCGTAGTGAATTTCATCATATCGACTTGCTTCAGTAAAAGGTAGCGAGTTGTAGTGCTTTTTGGTAGCGACTTGGTCATAGCGACTTGTCTTTTGAGACAAGCCGACAAACAGTACACTTAGTGTATTCTCCACTACGGGTAGCGACTTGGTCAAGATAGCGACTTGCTTTCAAGTTTATTAGCGACTTGTACTTAAGTTTGTTAGCGACTTGGAGTTAGCGACTTGGACCTTAGCGAGTTGCTAGTTAGCGACTTGACGTCTTAGCGACTTGGTGCTTAGCGATTTGATTCCATAATACTCAGCGACTTAGGTGTTAGCGACTTGGATCTTAGCGAGTTGTTCTTTAGCAACTTGACTGTGTCTAGAAACTTGGTGCTTAGCGACTTGATTTCATAATACTTAGCGACTTGGTGCTTAGCGACTTGGTTCAAGGATTCTTAGCGACTTGGTTGATTTTTGTTTATAATACGTTTTTCTCTTGATTTAGTAAAATCACGTGAAAGAATGTATTTCCCGGTTTAATCATAGAGTTATAAAATCCCGTCATATCAGTAAACATGTCTTCCAACGCTCCTACAATCATCTCTACTATTGCTGAAGATGTTCAAGCAGTTGGTTCAGATACTCGTCCAACCATGCTTGACAGAACTGACTACGACTCTTGGGCTCAACGAATCAGATTGTATTGTCTTGGAAAGGAAAATGGAGTCAACATTCTCAAGTCTATTGATGAAGGACCGTATCAGATTAAAACTACAAGAGACATAATTGATATTGCTGCAGATGGAACAATGATATTTGGATTGGACAGACCAAAGCAGTATGATGAGCTCAATGATAAGGAGAAAAAGAGATTCAATGCTGATATCAGGGCTTCTAACATTATACTTCAAGGTCTTCCAAAAGACATCTACAAGCTTATCAATCACAACACCGAAGCAAAGGCTGTATGGGATAATGTCAAGATGCTTCTCTCAGGTTCAGAATTAACTAAGGAAGACAGAGAATCATAGCTGTATGATGAATTTGAGCACTTTAAGATGAAGCCTGATGAGAGTGTCTATGAATATTATGTGAGGTTTCACAAGCTGGTGAATGACATGAGGAATATTAAGATGACCATGCCAAATATTCAACTGAACTCGAAGTTTGTGAACAACATGAATCCCGAATGGCACAAGTTTGTCACCTCTGTGAAGCTTACTAAAGGATTGAAGAACACCAACTGTAAGCAACTTTATGCTTTCCTTCTTCAGAATGAGAGACATGCTATGTTTGAAAAAAGGATTATTGAACAGTTCAAAGCTCAGGGTGAATCAAGCTCATCTAATGATTCAACAGCTTTTTACACCAATGTTGGAATTACCACCAAAGCTTCTCAAGTCATTCCCACGGGTGATGGTAATTACAAGCTCATTCCTGATCCTGCTTATAAGCCTCCAGATTCAAACACATTCATGGAAAACTTCATCAATCAACTATCTCTCATGGTCAGTCAAAACATGAATCCTCTCCCACACACCAACAGTAACCTCAGAACAACATCCAATCCCCACAATCAAGCTACTATCATAGATGGGAGGGTTATAGTGCAACCCGTTCAAGAAAGGCAGTATGAACAAAGAAGAGGTGGAGCTGGTAGAGGTTATATTGCTAATCAGAATCGGGGAAGGAATGGAAATCAAGGTCAAGCTAAGCCTATCAAGTGTTACAACTGTGGTGGTGAGGGACATATTGCTAGGAACTGCACATCTCCAAAACGTCCACAGAATGCTGGGTACTTCAGAGACAAGATGCTGCTTGTGCAATCTCAGGATAATGGAGCAACTCTGGATGAAGAGGAGTTACTGTTTCTTGCTGAGGGAAATGCCAGAACCTATGATGCTGATGTTGATGAACAACCAATTTAGGAGTTAGGTAACAATCATCAAAATGCATTTCAAGTAGCTGACTGTGATGCATTTGACTCTGATGCGATGATGAACCTACTGCCCAAACAATCTTCATGGCTAGCATCTCACCTATGGTCTCTCCTAATGTCTCCTCACCACAACAGGCCGGCCAATCCAAAGACAAAATCATTTCAGATGTATTAAAACTATATGATAATGCTGATGAGTAAAAGATGCATAATAAGTACAATCTCTTGAAACTTATGAATCAGATATTGATGATGAGGGTAATAGCAATATTGTCCCATATGATCAATATGTGAAGCAAAGTGAAAGTGCGATTGTACCAAGTAATGCATCTTCTGCTGTCAATGATGACAATGTTTTTGATGAATACACTGCATGTGCCCCTGATGATTCTGTTATCTCTGAACTGAATGCCTATAAAGAACAAGTAGCCATCTATGAACAGCGTGCTAAATTTGAGTTGACCACCCGTGAGCAGGAAATGGATGACCAAATGCGTACAATCATTAGAAAAAGTAAGTTTAAAGAAGAAGTTCTTAAACAAGAGTTATATTCCTTACAAGAAAAGCTTTCTAAAACTGCTAAGCAAAAACAAGAACTTCAAGAAAATGTGAAAATGCTTAAGCAAGAATTCACTGCTAAGGAATCAAAACTTTTAAATGATTTTTCTAATCTAAAAACTTTGAAAAACAAGCTTGAAAATAAGTTGTACGTACAAGAGAATACCATTCAGACTGCTCACTTGATCACTAAGCATAGAGTCTTAAGCGATAAGCATAGCATTCCCCTTGTTGAGGAGCCTAATCCCGAGGTAGTTAAAAAGGCTAGAGCTGCTAATAAGGTACTTTATGATGGTAATGAAATTCTTAAGCCTAGACAGAAACCTAGCTGCATTGAGTGCACTGAGGAAGATAAGAAATCAGATGAAGTCACCAGGGAGAAAATGAATAAGAAGCTAGAAAATCCAATATGTAAAGAGAAGAACAAAATGATCAGCCCCCATGATTACACTAAAGAAAATTGGATCTCCTTAAACAAGTTCAAGCCTCAAACTCAATTAACCCTAGAACAGATTTTTTGGAAAAAGGATATGGAAATGCAAAAAGCTGAAAATCTTGTTGAAAAGAATTCCCCTTGTAGGAAATTGCCTAGAGCAACTGTGTATTGAGTGCTTATTCACTCATCATTTTAGGTCAAATCTGAACTGCAAAACATCTAAAAACACTCCGAAATGCATCAAAATACTGAAAATATCTCAAAATTGTGTTTTATATGTTTCAAATGAAAAATTATCAAAAACAAATGAAAAACGAACAAAGTTTGCATAATTGGCAGTCTCAGTACCCCGTCTTTCAAAAATTGACAGAAATAGTCCCTGAGCACGTATTTTAAAAAGAAAAGTCACCAAAGGTCCTTTTGAAATCATAAGTTGTCATAATTAATCCTTTGGTGAAAAATTTCAAAAGTTTTGAGAAATTACAGTTTTGATCCCTGGATTTTAAAAATTGTCAAGTTTAGTCCTTGGAATTTCACAATTGGCAAAAATGGTCCTCAACTTATTTGAGATTCACAAGTATGACCCTTGGATTACAATTTTTCAGATTCTACATATTTGATCCCTGGAGTTTCAGTTTTGGTAATTATGGTCCTTAAGTATTAAATGGATTCCATTTTAAGTCTAAACCATTGGCCCAATATCCAAACCCACTACCCAATCCATTAACCCTCTAACCCGGTCAAACCTAGCCCTGACCCGGTCAACCCACCCAGTCAAAATAATACCCAATCCACCTCGTCTTCCCCATTTTCCCGCCCAACAACGCCCTGCTCCCAAGAACCCTAGCATCCTAAGTCTCCTCTTTTCCTTCTCCCCAAACACTCCACCTCCATAGCAACCCTTTACCCAGTTAAACCCTAATCCCAAACCCACTATCTCTTTTTTCCCACTGCCACCTCACCAATCCCAGCTTCAAGAAACCAATCAATGGCTTGGATTTACCAATATTGGTACCTAACTGTTGGATGGCTAGGATCAACTTCAAGAAAGCACATGTGACTTTGGCTGTTTGCACTCACACAGGAAACACAAGAGTGAAGAGATTGAAGACCAAGCCTTTAGTATAAATACATGATGTATGCCATTGTTATAAGGCAGTAGAGAGTAGTTTAGAATCAGTTTTAAGTTACTTTTATTTTTTCTGTTGTAATATCAGTTTCAATGAATGAAAAGGTGTTTCTTCTAATTTATGTCTTAGCTTAAAAATAAGCACTTACTGCTCATCGTGTTTTCCATTGATCTACTTAGTTCCTTAGACTTTATTTTAGCTCTACTCAGTTTCCCACTAAACATTATCCAAGTTTTCCTCTTTAAAAAAACTGTTTTGAAGAAAACACTCCCCTAAAGGAGTGTTTGGTTTAAGCTTTTAAAAATGGGTCAAAGTGGTTTTTACCCACTTTGACCTGAGTAGTCAACTAATGAGTTTGTGTCTGAGTTTATTTCTTTGAGTTGGGAAAGTTTTACAAGTTTTCAGTAGTGTCAAACTTGCTTTGTTTTTTTTTCAAAAAAAAAAATTAACTTTTGTCAGATTTTCCTTAGCAATTTAGTCAAGTTTTCCATGAGATAAAAAATTTTAAAAAATAAAAATGGTAAGTTGACTAGCTTGTGTATCTGTGGTCAAGAAGGAAAAATTCAAAAAAAATGTGTAGGTAGGGCTGCTGATGGGTGAAAGTGGGTCAATTGGCCAGAAGGATGTTCTGTGCACATGAAATTCATTCCAACCCCAAGGTTTTTACAGCTTATTTATCAGTTGTAAACTGCTTATTCAGGGTGTTTATTGGGAGGTAAAAGTTAGTAGGGTTGGTGGACTTTAAGTGGTCAGAAGCTCAAAGGTTAACTCAATCATCAGCTTATTCGAATTAAGCTCTAAACAGGTCCTGTTGAACCTGTTCTCAGTCTGTATCAGTAAACAGCAGGTCACCAATTGCTTCTCAGTTAAGCTTTTCAAGTGTTGTTAAATGCTTATGAGTTATATTCTAGTACAATAGTTTAGTTTTAGCTTAAATATTGCTTATTAGGTGCTTGTTTTTCTTATCCATTTAGTGCTTATTTGTAAACTTTAGAAGTTTATGTTTAGTCATTAGCTTAGGATTTCCTTAGAGTAGACTAATGCCAACTGTTTTCCCATAGTTAGGTGTTTTAGCTTATTTAGATTTAGGTGAGCTTGGTTTAGCTTATTTGACTACATAGTTAGCTTATTAATTCTACTGCTTGACTGGTGAAATTAAGAGATTCTAAATGGGTGTTTGGTTGGATAAGGACTGAGGTCCAAAAGGGTGTTTGTTTCAGTTGCTGTCCAAAACAGTAGCCAATAAGCTGTCATAACAGCTTATTGCACTAGTTTTAAAAGAAAAGTTTTCACGTACATTGCTCATTTCATTGTTTTTCAGAAGTTCCAAAAGGAAATTTAAAAAAAAAAGAGTTTTCAAAAATAAGCAAGAGGTGGGATTCGAACCCCTGACCTCTTGCCTATTAAAGCACCAACACAACAACACACAACCAACGCGCCCTTGGGTCTTTACTGCTTAGGATTCCATTAGTTAATTACTTAACTCACTTTTTCTTACTTTAGCTTATAACTCATTTTAGCTTATTTAACTGCTTCTTCAAACTGTTTTTTTAGATTTAATAATTTTCTTAAATTGGTTTCATCATAAAGTAGTTTTCATAAATTTTTCAGATTTTTCCACATTAATTTAGTATTTTTTATAATTAAATTAGATTAATTTAGTTTTTAATTCGTAGTAATTATTTTAAAAGTCAAAAAAATATTCCGCTTTTTCCTAAAATTATTTTTAGTCAAATAGAACGTAGGAAAATTGATTTCATACCCGTGGCCCTTAAATTGCAAAATTTTTACGTTTATGGCTCGGGTGGTTGCCGGTTTTTTACGTTTTTTTAGTTTTAGCACCCTAGGACTTAGTGTAGCTTCGTTTTATCATTCTTTAGGCTTAGTGATAGTTTATTTTTAGTTTATTAGGGTTCCCTTTCCTTAATTACTTTCCCGTTAATTAAATTGTAGAATACGTAATCAAAATCCATAATCATTTAAACCAATTCAAGTTCAAATCACGAAACTCAACGAATCCTTCCATTCACACCTCGTTGGGACACGACCCGGGAAATCACTTTTCCGGTATCACTTTTATCACACCCGTGAGATTTGATACGTTGACCTTTTTCCTAAAGGGTTGATTTGTCGGATTTTACGGTTATTTTGATATACGTTGATATTGTGTTTTTCACCACTCACTTCACAACGAATCAAATTTTGGCGCCGCTGCCGGGGAGGTGTGTTGCGACAATATCGTGAAGTTTTTGCGATTAGTGACTTGAAGAACCTTCCTCGTGAAGTTATTGTTTTTATAAAAATACAAAAATACAAAATTATTTTTCTTTTCTTTGTATATATATGTAAAAGATTAAAAATACAAAAAGATTTTCCTTGTTGTTTTAAATAAATAGAAGACACAATCAATATAACATTCTTAACTGAGGTGTTATCATTATAAGTTCCCGAACTAAAGATTTAAAACTTGCCTTTGTGTCGCTCGTATTTTGGTTTACTTTTATCGGTTTAACAAACTGGGTGAGGGGTATAAGGACGGCCTGACATTAAATTGCGGCTGAAAAGAGACGGGTTTTTAATAAGCTTCGCGCTGACCTACAAAGTCTCTCCGCTCCTTTAGTGCGTTTTACTTATAGAAGTGATCATTCCACGTGGGATTATTGGTTTAAGTTCACTGTTGTTTTGCCTCGGTCTTGTTTTAATTGAAAGTGTTGTTTTTGGAAGTGCATGCGTACTCGCTCGCAAGCTCGTAGACGTAACCGTAACCAAGCAAACGTACCCGAGATACGTACCGTCGAACAAATCACAATGACACATAACCTGGGGAACGGACCTCAAGTCCAACAACCTGGGCCACAAAATCAAGCTCCCGATCTCCGTACGATGGAGGAGCTTTGCCAACCTACGATGGATGGACGGGGCGGTCCAATTGCCCCGGTCAACATCGAGGCCACGGATTTTGGACTTAAGCATCACATGATTCAACAAGTCCAAAGTTTTTGCCAATTTCACGGATCACCGGGTGACGATGCCAACAAGCATCTTGACAAATTTCTCACCGTCACCCAAAGTATGAAGCAAAATGGGGTCACCGATGACGCCCTTCGCTTATACCTCTTTCCATATTCCTTGACGCTTCATGCCACCGCATGGTTTGATCGTCTTCCCAAGAACTCAATCCATAGTTTCGATGAAATGGTCTCCAAATTCTTGGCGAAATACTTTCCACCGTCGATGGTGACGAAACTACGGAATGAAATCAGTAATTTTCGGCAGCATCCCGATGAGTCCTTATTTGAGGCATGGGAACAGCTATAAGCTTTCGATTGATCGATGTCTGAACCACAACATGTTGCTTGTCACCCAAATAGATACGTTCTATAACGGGTTAACATTGAGACATCGTGACACGATAAATGCTGCTGCCGGTGGTACCTTTATGAAAAGGCGACCCGAAGAGTGTTACGATCTCATTGAAAACATGACTGCCCACCACAATTATTGGGATTCCTCAGCCGAGAGGAGTGAGTCAAGGAGATCTACCACCCTTCCATCTTCGGAATTCACGACTCTAACCAAAAAGATTGAAGAAATATCCACTGCCGTGCTTAAATTGAGTCAAAATAATAACAATCAACAAGTGAATGTCGTAAACAAGAGTTGTGAAACTTGTGGTGGTCCACATCCTTATTTTGAGTGTCCAGCCTCCGGTGGCTTCACTCAAGAGAGCGTTTATGCCGGTTCTGGTTCCTACAATACGGGCGGTAATTCCTACCAACCGCAAGGGGACCGAAACCTTCTCAGCTATCGTTCTAACAATTTCCTTGGACCACCCGGGTTTAATCAAAATCAGAACAATCAAAATGTGCAAAATAGAAATAATCAGTTCAATCAAAATCAGAGTCAGAATCGGAATTTTCAAAATCCAAATCAAGGTTTTCAAAATCAAGGAAATTTCAATCAAAACCGATTCCAAGCTCCTCAACAAAATGTGCATGCCCAGCCTCCTCAAGCTTCCATTGACATTGCTAATTACATCAAAAGCAATGAAGCTAAGATGGTGTCCATGCAAAATCAAATTACCACTTTGAAGAATGATTTCACTTCCGAGCTTAGAACTACTAGCAACAAGATTGACCAATCTCATAGCAAGATTGAAAGCATGATTGCTAGTCTCATGAGTCAAAAGAATCAAGCTTCAACTTCGGGTGCTCTTCCGAGTAATACCATTCCCAACCCAAAAGTTGAATTGAATGCTATTGCCACCCGAAGTGGTAAGTCTTATGAGGGACCCTCGATGCCTAATCCTTCTCTGGTGAGGGATGTGGAACAAGAAACCGAGGTATCAAAGGACAAGGTGCATAACTCAAGCCCACGAAGTACCGCACAAGTCCAACCTCCGGAGGTCTTACCTCCAATTCCGGAACCCGTTGTTCTGATGACCATTCCTAAGCCTTCACTTCCTTATCCTTCAAGGCTTAATGACCAAAAACTCCGTGATAAAACTAGTCAACAAATGGAGAAGCTTATCCAAATCTTTCAAGATTTGCACTTCGAGATTAGTTTCGCGGACGCTCTTCTTCTAATGCCAAAGTTCGGTCCGACAATCAAAAATTTGTTGAATAACAAAGAAAAGATTTCCGAAATGGCTAAAACTTCTTTGAACGAGAATTGTTCGGCGGTTATCCTTAAAAAACTTCCCGAAAAGTTAGGAGACCCCGGAAAATTTCTCATCCCATGTGATTTTCAAGGCATAGTTCAATGCTCCGCTTTGGCCGATCTTGGCGCTAGCATTAACTTGATGCCACACTCCATGTGGAAAAAGCTTTCATTACCTCCGCTTACACCTACATGTATGATTGATGAGTGTGTAAATACTCATCATTTTTGGTTTAATCTGAACTGCAAAACGTCTAAAAATGCTCAAAAATGCATCAAAATACTGAAAATATTCCAAAATTGCATTTTATATGTTTCAGATGCAAAATGTTCAAAATCAGACGAAAAATGAGCTAAGTTTGCATAATTGGCAGTTTCAGTCCCCCAAGTTTCAAAAATTGTCAAAAATAGTCCCTGAGCCTTAATTTCAAAAGTAAAATCACCAAAGGTCCTTTTAATATCATAATTTGTCAAAATTAGTCCTTTGGTGAAAAATATAAAAAGTTTGAGAAAATTACAAGTTTGGTCCTCCAACTTTGAAATTTGGCAAAAATGGTCCCTGGAAAATCTGAAAATGGCAACTTTGGTCCTTGTAATATTAACACTTGTCAATTTCAGTCCTTGGAGCAACTTTGAGATATTGGCAGCCTAGGTCCCTACAGTTTCAGAAATTACAAATGAAGTCCCTTGATTATTTAGACCCCTTCACACCCTTTTGGACTTGTCAATTGCAAATGACCCCCTGCCAATTGCTTTTTGGACCCTGCCATTTGGACCCCCTGTTATTTAATAATCCCAAGTCAAATTCCTTGACTGCTTTTCCCTCCCAAGTCACGGGTTAACACCCTCCCATGCATCAAAATACTGAAAATATTCCAAAATTGCATTTTATATGTTTCAGATGCAAAATGTTCAAAATCAGACGAAAAATGAGCTAAGTTTGCATAATTGGCAGTTTCAGTCCCCCAAGTTTCAAAAATTGTCAAAAATAGTCCCTGAGCCTTAATTTCAAAAGTAAAATCACCAAAGGTCCTTTTAATATCATAATTTGTCAAAATTAGTCCTTTGGTGAAAAATATAAAAAGTTTGAGAAAATTACAAGTTTGGTCCTCCAACTTTGAAATTTGGCAAAAATGGTCCCTGGAAAATCTGAAAATGGCAACTTTGGTCCTTGTAATATTAACACTTGCCAATTTCAGTCCTTGGAGCAACTTTGAGATATTGGCAGCCTAGGTCCCTACAGTTTCAAAAATTACAAATGAAGTCCCTTGATTATTTAGACCCCTTCACACCCTTTTGGACTTGTCAATTGCAAATGACCCCCTGCCAATTGCTTTTTGGACCCTGCCATTTGGACCCCCTGTTATTTAATAATCCCAAGTCAAATTCCTTTGACTGCTTTTCCCTCCCAAGTCACGGGTTAACACCCTCCCATCATCACCATTGCCTGCAACCCTCCTGCTCACACTCCACCTCCATCATCATCACCCTTATCCCTCCTCCAAACACTCAATGCCAAGACACATTTAATGCACCCTCTAACTAAACACTCAACCTCCAGCTGGCTTAAATAACTTTTGGCGCCAAAAACCTTTAAACGGCCAAGATTAAATTGAGTAATCCAAAGGTCAGTTTTATTAGTGGGATTTGAAGAGAGAGGTGAGAGAAGGACTTTGGGTGTATAAAAAGACCAAGAGGAAGCAACAAGAAGTAGTTAGTTTTTAGCTTTTGAAAGTGTATGTCGTTTTTTTTAGCTTATCATGTTTTAAGTATTTCTTAAGTGTAGTTTCCAGTTCATTTGTCTCAAATAACAATATTTAAGAGTATTGCAACTTATTTCAAGTTTGAATTCAAGTTTAGTTTACCTTTCACATTTTCTCTCCACTGTTGAAATTTTAACACTTATGTTCTTATGTAAAAGCTTTCAACAGCTTATTTGTCCACTCAAACAAGCTTATAAAAGCTTATTATAGCTTTGTGTAAGCATAAACTTAAATTTCATGCAACTTTGGACTTTGGTCAAAATAAGTCAAACAGGAAGCAAAAGTGATGCAGGAATGGAATGGGTTGATTCAGACATGAATGTGAGTTGATTTGGAAGCAGTGGGTTGGATAGAATAGGTTAGAGGCCCTTGGGTTCACTGTTGGCAAGCCATAGTGGCTAGGGATCTTTGTAAGTTATTTTCACAAGTTATTGCATATAATGTATTTGTATTCATAATCTGTTAAAACCTGTTTTAATAGTTGTGTTTAGGCTAAATAAGTTTAGTTTGATCAATGGTTTATGCTTGTTCAGTGTTAGATTAGTTACAATTTGCAAATCAGTGTAATAAGGGTGTGTTTGGATTAACTGTCATACTGTCTTTAAGGTGTATGCAGTGGTAAATGTCTGTTGGTTCATGTTTATTAAGCCTATTTGAGCACATATCAGTTAATAATTTGGGTCTGCAAACATTAAAAGTCAACATCACATTAGAATCTGTCTCACTGCTCCACTGTTGAGATTTTTGATGAGCAATCTCTTGTTTTGTGTTTAGAAGTCAATAACATAGCTTGCATTAGTGTTATCATATCATATTACTTCAACATCAGTCATAAAATTGGAATCAAACTTCATGAAAGTCAAACTTTTCCAATCTATCATAAAAGTCAAATTGTCAAAAAATCTGTTTTGGGCTCATCTATGAGGAATTTTCATGAGTTCAATTCTGAGCTACATCAAGTGAAATTTGTTACTTTATAAACTTCAGTTGGTGTTCTTTCTTATCACCATTTTAGTAGAATTTTACAATTTTTGTATAAGCTCCAAACTAGCTTCTCTTTTAGGTCATAAGTCCCCTGCTCCACAAACTCAGTTTATACTGAGTTTTTCTCAGTTTGTGCAGCCACTTGCACAGGGCTCATAAGAGCTGGTCATAGTCTAATTTTTGGTGTGTAAGGTCTCACCCAGGTCTTCATTAAGTTCCAATTCGTGTTTTTCATTTTGAGCTTATTTTAAAGCTTGTGCATAAGCTCAAAACTTGGTACCCTAGAATCTGTTTTTAGCTTATAGCTCCAATCATCAAATCTGTGTTCATGGTGAATCAGAGGTTTAAGCTTGTTGTTATTTGTTGCACTTTGGTTCTTATTGCATAATATTGCTTCTGTAATCAGTGGGTGGCTTGTTTGGTTCATTTGGCTTATTTTAGTGCTTATTTATAAGCACATTGCTTAGCAGTTGCTTAATCTTACAAGCAACCACCTGTTTTTCCAATTTTCATAGCTTCTTAATATTATTTTAGAGTTTTCCTGAAATTTTCATATTTTTCTAAGCTTGTTTGCTATTTTTCTTAATTTAAATTAGTTTTTAAGCACTTTTAATTAGCTTTTAATACAAAAATATCAGAAAAGGTTCAAAAAAATAATTTTTCATTTTTCTTAGGTTTAGATAAATATAAAAAGTAAAAAAAGTAATTTTCCAGATTTTTCATAGTTTATTTTGTAATTTTTAGTGATTTAATTAGTTTTTAATAGTTTAAAATTCATAAAAAATAGAAAAATAATCAAAAAAATATAAAAAATAGTTTTGAAAATTCTCTTTTGATATTTTAGACTTTTCCAATTCATAATTTTATTTTTCAAGCTTTATTTCATATTTTCTTTCATTTTAGGTTATTATTAAATAGTTGAAATTAGTTTTTAATTAATAATAATTAATTTAATAGTTATATAAATAATTTTCTTTTTCTATAAATTTTCTTTTATCATTAGGATTGTAAAAATATCATTTTCATATTTTTAGGGTTAATATTGTGTAAGTTTCACTTTTTCACTTGTACGTCACGTAGATTTTAATTTCAGTTTTATAAAAACATAAAAACAAAAACATCATTTTGCAAATAGTGATAGCGTTTATTTAATAGTTTTTATCTTTTTAATTTCCTTTAATTTGCATTTAAGCCGTTGTAATTTGTTGGCTTTTCTGTAGTTATAATCTAATCAAATCCCTTTTTCGTTCAAATTCCTCGATCACTTTACGTTTGATAATTCATTGCATAGCTCGCTGGGACATAACGACCCGGGGAGACTCTATACTCCTCAGATCTTCATTGCATTCGTGCTTGAGCAGTTTTAAGCTGATTACGGTCTGCCATTCACAAGTGGCAGGCTTGAGTGATTTAGCTTGACTGTTTGGCACGCATCAAATTTTTGGCGCCGCTGCCGGGGAGCTGTGCTAATTGTCTTTCGTTTAGCAGATTAGTAGTTTGAATACTCACTCTTTGTTTATATCATCCATCTATCATCTATATATATATATATATCCATATTTTCTTATAAAAAATCCAAAAACCCAAAAAAATCCAAAAACGTATAAAACACAAAAATATTTTTC
>BPTQ01000006.1:346931391-346947291 GCA_019973895.1 Chrysanthemum seticuspe
TAAGGAAACACTCTATAAGGGCACTGCGACTGTTCGTAGTGTCCAAAACTGCTTAAGTACCCGTAGGAACATCTAACATCTTTTCGTGGAGATTCTTCTACCCCATGGTTTGCTGACTTTGCAAATTACCATGCGGGTAACTTTGTGGTGAAAGGGATGTCGTCCCAACAGAAAAATAAATTCTTTAAAGATGTGAAACATTATTTCTGGGACGACCCCTACTTGTTTAAAATTTGTGCGGATCAAGTCATCCGGCGATGTGTGTATGGTCAGGAAGCTATTAACATTCTCAAAGCTTGCCATTCTGGACCTACTGGGGGACATCATAGCCCCAACTACACCGCCAAGAAGGTGTTTGATTTCGGATTCTATTGGCCCACAATCTACAAGGATGCCCATGAATTCGTCAAAACCTGTGATGCTTGTCAGCGTCACGGGAATATCTCACAAAGGAATGAAATGCCGCAAAACGCCATTCAAGTGTGTGAGATTTTTGACATATGGGGCATTGACTTTATGGGGCCATTTCCTTCTTCCCATGGTAACAAATACATACTCGTGGCCGTTGACTACTTGTCAAAATGGGTTGAAGCTAAAGCTTTGCCCACCAACGATGCCCGAGTTGTGGTGAAATTCTTGAAATTCTTATTTGCTAGGTTTGGAACTCCACGAGCCATAATCAGTGATCGTGGTACGCATTTTTGCAATGACCAGTTCGATAGAGTCATGCAAAAGTATGGTGTAACTCACCGTCTATCTACTGCGTACCACCCCCAAACTAGTGGGCAAGTGGAAGTTTCTAACCGGGGGATAAAAAGAATTCTTGAGAGGACGGTTGGTGAAAACCGTGCCTCTTGGTCGGATAAGTTAGATGACGCACTCTGGGCCTTCCGTACAGCTTACAAAACACCCATCGGGTGCACTCCATACAAGCTGGTGTACGGGAAGGCGTGTCATCTACCGGTTGAGCTCGAGCACAAGGCATACTGGGCCTTGAAGCATGCTAATTTCGATATTCAGACAGCTGGTGATCACCGGAAAGTTCAAATGAATGAATTAAATGAACTCCGTGATCAAGCTTACGAGAACTCTTTGATCTATAAACAAAAGACAAAGAAGATTCATGACTCAAAAATCAAGAACCGCGTTTTCAACGTTGGTGATCGAGTCCTTCTTTTCAATTCAAGATTGAAGATTTTCTCGGGAAAGCTCAAGTCCCGTTGGTCTGGTCCATTTACCATTGCTAAGGTTTATCCTTATGGTACCATTGAGTTATCTCAACCCGATGGTCCTAATTTTAAAGTGAATGGTCATCGAGTGAAACATTACTTTGGAGAGGACATTCCCCCTGTGGTTGTCCCGGATTTACAAACTTTCCCCATGAACCAATAAATGCGGGGATCGAGTCAAGCTAGCGACTCGGAATCAAAAACAGTAGCATGCCATATGGGTTGTTACCCATATTTCTGAGCTGTCTTAAGTTTGTTACGGTTAGCCATTCACAAGTGGCTAGCTTGTGTGATAAAACTTGACAGTTCAGCTTCTTCTTTCTACTTTCTACCACCCTAGTGTGGGGGGGGGGGGGGTTGCCCCACATGTTGTGTATATAAGAATGTTTCAAAAAAAAAAAAAAAAAAAAAAAAAAAAAAAAATCATCTTTCTAAATAATGGCCGTAGTATTTCCCTTTTACGTTCTTTGTTTCGGCATAACCACCAGTACTTTGAATATTGAGGGCAATATTCATTTCTAAGTGTGGGGGGGGGGGAATTCTCACGAATTTTATCATGTAAATATACCGCCTAATTCCCCCGTTTTTGGCCAAAATTTTTTTTTGGAGTAAGTGTTTTACACTTTCTCATTTGGTTATCAGTCCGCCTTGTCTAATAAACTAAAGGATTGGCTAATCCAGGAGCAAACGGCTCTTGGTAAAGATATCTCAAATCCGTTGACGGCTTGCAATTTGCCCAAAATTGTATGGTATTCAGCTCACCATATCCTAAAAAGTGAAGAGTTGGCTAGCCCGCAAGGTTATGGCTTGTGGTAAAGGCAGTGGAAAAACCATAATTGGTAATCGACTCACCAAAGATAATATTGATAATTTATCTAAGAGTTGGCTAGTCTAGAAGCAAACGGCTTCTGGTAAATACAAATCAAATCCGTTGGAAGCTGGTGGTTTGCTCAAAATCACATGGTTATCGGTGTACCATGGTTCTTACTTGAACTAAAACATTTGGCTACTCCAGAAGTAATGGCTTTTGGTAAAGAGATTCAAATCCATTAAGTTTTCTCAAAAGATTGCTAGGGACTAGCAATAGTTTAGTGTAGGGGGATTGATGAGTGTGTAAATACTCATCATTTTTGGTTTAATCTGAACTGCAAAACGTCTAAAAATGCTCAGAAATGCATCAAAATACTGAAAATATTCCAAAATTGCATTTTATATGTTTCAGATGCAAAATGTTCAAAATCAGATGAAAAATGAGCTAAGTTTGCATAATTGGCAGTTTCAGTCCCCCAAGTTTCAAAAATTGTCAAAAATAGTCCTTGAGCCTTAATTTCAAAAGTAAAATCACCAAAGGTCCTTTTAATATCATAATTTGTCAAAATTAGTCCTTTGGTGAAAAATATAAAAAGTTTGAGAAAATTACAAGTTTGGTCCTCCAACTTTGAAATTTGGCAAAAATGGTCCCTGGAAAATCTGAAAATGGCAACTTTGGTCCTTGTAATATTAACACTTGTCAATTTCAGTCCTTGGAGCAACTTTGAGATATTGGCAGCCTAGGTCCCTACAGTTTCAGAAATTACAAATGAAGTCCCTTGATTATTTAGACCCCTTCACACCCTTTTGGACTTGTCAATTGTAAATGACCCCCTGCCAATTGCTTTTTGGACCCTGCCATTTGGACCCCCTATTATTTAATAATCCCAAGTCAAATTCCTTTGACTGCTTTTCCCTCCCAAGTCACGGGTTAACACCCTCCCATCATCACCATTGCCTGCAACCCTCCTGCTCACACTCCACCTCCATCATCATCACCCTTATCCCTCCTCCAAACACTTAATGCCAAGATACATTTAATGCACCCTCTAACTAAACACTCAACCTCCAGCTGGCTTAAATAACTTTTGGCGCCAAAAACCTTTAAACGGCCAAGATTAAATTGAGTAATCCAAAGGTTAGTTTTATTAGTGGGATTTGAAGAGAGAGGTGAGAGAAGGACTTTGGGTGTATAAAAAGACCAAGAGGAAGCAACAAGAAGTAGTTAGTTTTTAGCTTTTGAAAGTGTACGTCGTTTTTTTTAGCTTATCATGTTTTAAGTATTTCTTAAGTGTAGTTTCCAGTTCATTTGTCTCAAATAACAATATTTAAGAGTATTGCAACTTATTTCAAGTTTAAATTCAAGTTTAGTTTACCTTTCACATTTTCTCTCCACTGTTGAAATTTTAACACTTATGTTCTTATGTAAAAGCTTTCAACAGCTTATTTGTCCACTCAAACAAGCTTATAAAAGCTTATTATAGCTTTGTGTAAGCATAAACTTAAATTTCATGCAACTTTGGACTTTGGTCAAAATAAGTCAAACAGGAAGCAAAAGTGATGCAGGAATGGAATGGGTTGATTCAGACATGAATGTGGGTTGATTTGGAAGCAGTGGGTTGGATAGAATAGGTTAGAGGCCCTTGGGTTCACTGTTGGCAAGCCATAGTGGCTAGGGATCTTTGTAAGTTATTTTCACAAGTTATTGCATATAATGTATTTGTATTCATAATCTGTTAAAACCTGTTTTAATAGTTGTGTTTAGGCTAAATATGTTTAGTTTAGTTTGATCAATGGTTTATGCTTGTTCAGTGTTAGATTAGTTACAATTTGCAAATCAGTGTAATAAGGGTGTGTTTGGATTAACTGTCATACTGTCTTTAAGGTGTATGCAGTGGTAAATGTCTGTTGGTTCATGTTTATTAAGCCTATTTGAGCACATATCAGTTAATAATTTGGGTCTGCAAACATTAAAAGTCAACATCACATTAGAATCTGTCTCACTGCTCCACTGTTGAGATTTTTGATGAGCAATCTCTTGTTTTGTGTTTAGAAGTCAATAACATAGCTTGCATTAGTGTTATCATATCATATTACTTCAACATCAGTCATAAAATTGGAATCAAACTTCATGAAAGTCAAACTTTTCCAATCTATCATAAAAGTCAAATTGTCAAAAAATCTGTTTTGGGCTCATCTAGGAGGAATTTTCATGAGTTCAATTTTGAGCTACATCAAGTGAAATTTGTTACTTTATAAACTTCAGTTGGTGTTCTTTCTTATCACCATTTTAGTAGAATTTTACAATTTTTGTATAAGCTCCAAACTAGCTTCTCTTTTAGGTCATAAGTCCCCTGCTCCACAAACTCAGTTTATACTGAGTTTTTCTCAGTTTGTGCAGCCACTTGCACAGGGCTCATAAGAGCTGGTCATAGTCTGATTTTTGGTGTGTAAGGTCTCACCCAGGTCTTCATTAAGTTCCAATTCGTGTTTTTCATTTTGAGCTTATTTTAAAGCTTGTGCATAAGCTCAAAACTTGGTACCCTAGAATCTGTTTTTAGCTTATAGCTCCAATCATCAAATCTGTGTTCATGGTAAATCAGAGGTTTAAGCTTGTTGTTATTTGTTGCACTTTGGTTCTTATTGCATAATATTGCTTCTGTAATCAGTGGGTGGCTTGTTTGGTTCATTTGGCTTATTTTAGTGCTTATTTATAAGCACATTGCTTAGCAGTTGCTTAATCTTACAAGCAACCACCTGTTTTTCCAATTTTCATAGCTTCTTAATATTATTTTAGAGTTTTCCTGAAATTTTCATATTTTTCTAAGCTTGTTTGCTATTTTTCTTAATTTAAATTAGTTTTTAAGCACTTTTAATTAGCTTTTAATACAAAAATATCAGAAAAGGTTCAAAAAAATAATTTTTCATTTTTCTTAGGTTTAGATAAATATAAAAAGTAAAAAAAAGTAATTTTCCAGATTTTTCATAGTTTATTTTGTAATTTTTAGTGATTTAATTAGTTTTTAATAGTTTAAAATTCATAAAAAATAGAAAAATAATCAAAAAAATACAAAAAATAGTTTTGAAAATTCTCTTTTGATATTTTAGACTTTTCCAATTCATAATTTTATTTTTCAAGCTTTATTTCATATTTTCTTTCATTTTAGGTTATTATTAAATAGTTGAAAATAGTTTTTAATTAATAATAATTAATTTAATAGTTATATAAATAATTTTCTTTTTCTATAAATTTTCTTTTATCATTAGGATTGTAAAAATATCATTTTCATATTTTTAGGGTTAATATTGTGTAAGTTTCACTTTTTCACTTGTACGTCACGTAGATTTTAATTTCAGTTTTATAAAAACATAAAAACAAAAACATCATTTTGCAAATAGTGATAGCGTTTATTTAATAGTTTTTATCTTTTTAATTTCCTTTAATTTGCATTTAAGCCGTTGTAATTTGTTGGCTTTTCTGTAGTTATAATCTAATCAAATCCCTTTTTCGTTCAAATTCCTCGATCACTTTACGTTTGATAATTCATTGCATAGCTCGCTGGGACATAACGACCCGGGGAGACTCTATACTCCTCAGATCTTCATTGCATTCGTGCTTGAGCAGTTTTAAGCTGATTACGGTCTGCCATTCACAAGTGGCAGGCTTGAGTGATTTAGCTTGACTGTTTGGCACGCATCAATGATCCTCGAGCTTGCGGACCGTACAAGTTCTCGTCCGCTTGGTATAGCTGAGGATGTATTTGTGAAAGTAGGCAAGTTTCATTTCCCCGCCGACTTTGTTGTTGTCGAATTTGATGCCGACCCCCGAGTACCCCTCATCCTTGGGAGGTGCTTCTTAAAAACGGGTCGTGCATTGATCGATGTTGATGAAGGGGAAATCACTTTGCGGGTAAACAAGGAAGCCGTTACCTTCAATCTCAATCAAGTTACGAAATACTCCCCCAATTATGGAGACAATTCCGTCAACAAAATTGATGTCCTTGACATTGTGTCGGAGGAGTATTCTCAAGAAATTCTTGGATTCTCGAGTGGCAATCCCACTTCGGTTGATCCTATTGTTGCTCTCTCTTCCCCTCCCCTCACTCCGTTTGAGGGAAGTGACTTTATTTTGGAAGGAGATTGAAGCATACTTGGCTAGTGATTCTGTTCCATGGGAAATTGATCACGCTCCCATCGACATTGAGGGAGATATACTTCTCATCGAGAAGATGCTCAATGAAGATCCTTCATCACTCCCTCCTCAAGAACTTCATAAAGAGGAAATCAAAACGATTGAAAAATCTAATGATCCTCCCGAGGTCGAACTTAAGGACTTACCACCTCATCTCGAGTATGCATTTTTGGAGGGTGACAATAAATCACCCGTCATCATTGCTAAAGACTTGAGTGAGGATGAAAAATCCGCTCTCATAAAGGTTTTGAAGTCACACAAGCGAGCCATCGCTTGGAACCTTTCCGACATCAAGGGTATTGACCCGAGATTTTGTACACACAAGATTCTCATGGAAGATGACTTCAAACCGGCGGTTCAACACCAAAGAAGGGTGAATCCTAAAATTCATGAGGTTATCAAAGCGGAAGTCATAAAACTTCTCAATGCCGGATTGATTTACCCTATCTCGGATAGTCCTTGGGTTAGCCCCGTTCATTGTGTGCCCAAAAAAGGTGGCATTACCGTTGTTGAAAATGATGAAAACGAGTTGATTCCTACTCGATTGGTTACGGGATGGCGTGTTTGCATTGACTATCGAAAATTAAATGAAGCCACCCGTAAAGATCACTTTCCATTACCTTTCATGGACCAAATGCTTGAGAGATTAGCGGGAAACGAATACTATTGTTTTCTCGATGGTTTCTCGGGTTACTTCCAAATACCCATTGACCCACAAGATCAAGAAAAGACCACATTCACGTGTCCTTATGGAACATTTGCTTACCGACGCATGCCTTTCGGCTTGTGTAATGCTCCCAGTACGTTCCAAAGGTGTATGATGGCCATTTTCCATGATATGATCGAAAAGACTATGGAAGTCTTTATGGATGATTTTTCGGTCTTTGGGGATTCTTTTCAAACATGTCTCTCCCATTTGGACAAGATGCTTGAACGTTGTGAAAACACTAATCTTAGTCTAAATTGGGAGAAATGTCACTTTATGGTTAAGGAAGGAATTGTCCTTAGCCATAAGATTTCTAAGAGCGGGATTGAGGTTGACAAAGCTAAAGTCGATGTCATTTCGAAATTACCTCCTCCCACAACCGTCAAAGGAGTTAGAAGTTTCCTTGGTCATGCCGGATTTTATCGTCGTTTCATTCAAGATTTTTCGAAGATATCCCGGCATATGACCCGACTTCTTGAGAAAGACACTCCTTTCATCTTCTCTAATGAGTGCGTTGAAGCTTTTCAAATTCTTAAGAAGAAGCTCACGGAAGCACCAATTCTAGTTGCCCCCGATTGGGAATTACCATTTGAGCTTATGTGCGATGCAAGTGATTTCGCCATAGGTGCCGTTTTGGGGCAACGAAAATCAAAACATTTCCAGCCTATACATTATGCTAGCAAAACTTTGACCGAAGCTCAAGCACATTACACTACGACGGAGAAAGAATTACTAGCCGTGGTGTATGCTTTCGAGAAGTTTCGGCCATACTTGATCTTGTCCAAAAGCATAGTGTATACGGATCACTCGGCTCTCAAATATCTTTTTGCTAAGCAAGATGCAAAGCCGAGATTGCTCCGATGGGTTCTCCTCCTACAAGAATTTGATATCATCATCCGTGATAAAAAAGGAGCCGAGAACCTAGCGGCTGATCATCTCTCTCATCTTGAAAATCCACATCAAGGTGTGCTCGAGAAAAAGGAAATAAATGAAACGTTTCCTCTCGAAACTCTTAATGTGGTATCTCATCATGAAAATTCGAGTACCCCATGGTTTGCCGACTTTGCAAACTATCATGCGGGTAACTTTGTTGTGAAAGGGATGTCGTCCCAACAAAAGAACAAAATTTTCAAAGATGTTAAGCATTATTTCTGGGACGACCCCTACTTGTTTAAGGTTTGTGCGGATCAAGTCATCCGACGATGTGTTCACGGCCAAGAAGCCGATGAAATTCTCAAGGCTTGTCATAATGGACCCACGGGGGGACATCATGGCCCGAACTACACCGCTAAGAAGGTGTTTGATTCCGGTTTCTATTGGCCCACGATCTACAAAGATGCCCATGACCTCGTCAAATCTTGCGACTCTTGCCAACGTCATAGCAACATCTCTAAAAGAGATGAAATGCCTCAAAATGCCATTCAAGTGTGCGAGATCTTTGACGTATGGGGCATCGACTTTATGGGTCCGTTCCCGTCTTCTCGAGGGAACAAGTATATACTCGTGGCGGTCGATTACTTGTCTAAATGGGTGGAAGCGAAAGCGCTCCCCACCAACGACGCCCGAGTAGTTGTGAAATTCTTGAAGTCTCTCTTTACCCGTTTCGGAACTCCCCGTGCCATCATTAGTGATCGTGGTACGCACTTTTGCAATGACCAATTCGCAAAAGTCATGCTTAAGTACGGTGTCACTCACCGTCTTTCTACCGCGTATCACCCACAAACTAGTGGGCAAGTGGAAGTTTCGAATCGTGGTTTGAAAAGAATCTTGGAGAGGACCGTAGGTGAAAACCGTGCCTCTTGGTCGGACAAACTTGAAGATGCACTTTGGGCCTTCCGTACCGCTTTCAAAACACCCATCGAGTGTACTCCTTACAAGCTTGTGTATGGAAAGGCGTGTCATCTCCCGATCGAGCTCGAGCACAAAGCCTATTGGGCCTTGAAGCATGTAAATTTTGACCTTAAGTCCGCGGGTGATCACCGGAAAGTTCAACTCAATGAATTAAATGAACTCCTTGATCAAGCCTACGAGAACTCGTTGATTTACAAGGAAAAGACAAAGAAGATCCATGACTCAAAGATTAAGAACCGCGTTTTCAACGTTGGTGACCGAGTCCTTCTTTTCAATTCTAGATTGAAAATCTTCTCGGGGAAACTTAAGACCCGTTGGACCGGTCCATTCACCATTGCCAAAATTTTTCCATATGGCACCGTCGAGTTATCTCAAACCGACGGACCAAACTTCAAAGTGAATGGACATAGATTGAAGCATTATTTTGGAGGGGACATACCATCCATGGTTGTCCCGGATCTCCAAACCTTCCCCATGAACCAATGAATTCGGGGTCGAGTCAAGCTAGCGACTCGATTAACAAAAACAGTAGCACACTATATGGGTTTTCACCCGTATTTCTGACTTCTTTCTACTTTCTACCACCCTAGTGTGGGGGAGTTGCTCCCCGCTGTTGTATAAAACTTTTCAAAAAAAAAAAAAAAAAAAAATCCAAATATTGGCCGTAGTATTTCCCTTTTACGTTCTCAGTTTCGGCATAACCGCCGGTACATTGAATATTGAGGGCAATATTCATTTCTAGTGTGGGGGGGAATTCTCACGAATTTTATCATGTAATTATACCACCTAATTCCCCCATTTTTGGCCAAATTTTTTTTTTATGGCTATCAGTCCGCCATGTCTAATAAACAAAAGGATTGGCTAATCCAGGAGCAAACGGCTCTTGGTAAAGATTTATCAAATCCGTTGACGGCTTGCAATTTGCCCAAAATTATATGGTGTTCAACTCACCATATCTTTAATTAGTGAAGAGTTGGCTAGCCCGCAAGTTTATGGCTTGTGGTAAAGGCAGTTGGAAAACCATAATTGGTAATCAACTCACCAAAGATAATATTGATAATTTATCTAAGAGTTGGCTAGTCCAGAAGCAAACGGCTTCTGGTAAAGACAAATCAAAACCGTTGAAAGCTGGTGGTTTGCTCAAAATCATATGGTTATCGGTGTACCATACTTCTTACTTGAACTGAAACATTTGGCTACTCCAGAAGTAATGGCTTTTGGTAAAGAGATTCAAATCCATTAAGTTTTCTCAAAAGATTGCTAGGGACTAGCAATGTTTTAGTGTGGGGGATTTGATGAGTGCTTATTCACTCATCATTTTAGGTCAAATCTGAACTGCAAAACATCTAAAAACACTCCAAAATGCATCAAAATACTGAAAATATCTCAAAATTGTGTTTTATATGTTTCAGATGCAAAATTATCAAAAACAAATGAAAAACGAACAAAGTTTGCATAATTGGCAGTCTCAGTCCCCCGTCTTTCAAAAATTGACAGAAATAGTCCCTGAGCACGTATTTTAAAAAGAAAAGTCACCAAAGGTCCTTTTGAAATCATAAGTTGTCATAATTAATCCTTTGGTGAAAAATTTCAAAAGTTTTGAGAAATTACAGTTTTGATCCTTGGATTTTAAAAATTGTCAAGTTTAGTCCTTGGAATTTCACAATTGGCAAAAATGGTCCTCAACTTATTTGAGATTCACAAGTATGACCCTTGGATTACAATTTTTCAGATTCTACATATTTGATCCCTGGAATTTCAGTTTTGGCAATTATGGTCCTTAAGTATTAAATGGATTCCATTTTAAGTCTAAACCATTGGCCCAATATCCAAACCCACTACCCAATCCATTAACCCTCTAACCCGGTCAAACCTAGCCCTGACCCGGTCAACCCACCCAGTCAAAATAATACCCAATCCACCCCGTCTTCCCCATTTTCCCGCCCAACAACGCCCTGCTCCCAAGAACCCTAGCATCCTAAGTCTCCTCTTTTCCTTCTCCCCAAACACTCCACCTCCATAGCAACCCTTTACCCAGTTAAACCCTAATCCCAAACCCACTATCTCTTTTTTCCCACTGCCACCTCACCAATCCCAGCTTCAAGAAACCAATCAATGGCTTGGATTTACCAATATTGGTACCTAACTGTTGGATGGCTAGGATCAACTTCAAGAAAGCACATGTGACTTTGGCTGTTTGCACTCACACAGGAAACACAAGAGTGAAGAGATTGAAGACCAAGCCTTTAGTATAAATACATGATGTATGCCATTGTTATAAGGCATTAGAGAGTAGTTTAGAATCAGTTTTAAGTTACTTTTATTTTTTCTGTTGTAATATCAGTTTCAATGAATGAAAAGGTGTTTCTTCTAATTTATGTCTTAGCTTAAAAATAAGCACTTACTGCTCATCGTGTTTTCCATTGATCTACTTAGTTCCTTAGACTTTATTTTAGCTCTACTCAGTTTCCCACTAAACATTATCCAAGTTTTCCTCTTTAAAAAAACTGTTTTGAAGAAAACACTCCCCTAAAGGAGTGTTTGGTTTAAGCTTTTAAAAATGGGTCAAAGTGGTTTTTACCCACTTTGACCTGAGTAGTCAACTAATGAGTTTGTGTCTGAGTTTATTTCTTTGAGTTGGGAAAGTTTTACAAGTTTTCAGTAGTGTCAAACTTGCTTTGTTTTTTTTCAAAAAAAAATTAACTTTTGTCAGATTTTCCTTAGCAATTTAGTCAAGTTTTCCATGAGATAAAAAATTTTAAAAAATAAAAATGGTAAGTTGACTAGCTTGTGTATCTGTGGTCAAGAAGGAAAAATTCAAAAAAAATGTGTAGGTAGGGCTGCTGATGGGTGAAAGTGGGTCAATTGGCCAGAAGGATGTTCTGTGCACATGAAATTCAGTCCAACCCCAAGGTTTTTACAGCTTATTTATCAGATGTAAACTGCTTATTCAGGGTGTTTATTGGGAGGTAAAAGTTAGTAGGGTTGGTGGACTTTAAGTGGTCAGAAGCTCAAAGGTTAACTCAATCATCAGCTTATTCAAATTAAGCTCTAAACAGGTCCTGTTGAACCTGTTCTCAGTCTGTATCAGTAAACAGCAGGTCACCAATTGCTTCTCAGTTAAGCTTTTCAAGTGTTGTTAAATGCTTATGAGTTATATTCTAGTACAATAGTTTAGTTTTAGCTTAAATATTGCTTATTAGGTGCTTGTTTTTCTTATCCATTTAGTGCTTATTTGTAAACTTTAGAAGTTTATGTTTAGTCATTAGCTTAGGATTTCCTTAGAGTAGACTAATGCCAACTGTTTTCCCATAGTTAGGTGTTTTAGCTTATTTAGATTTAGGTGAGCTTGGTTTAGCTTATTTGACTACATATTTAGCTTATTAATTCTACTGCTTGACTGGTGAAATTAAGAGATTCTAAATGGGTGTTTGGTTGGATAAGGACTGAGGTCCAAAAGGGTGTTTGTTTCAGTTGCTGTCCAAAACAGTAGCCAATAAGCTGTCATAACAGCTTATTGCACTAGTTTTAAAAGAAAAGTTTTCACGTACATTGCTCATTTCATTGTTTTTCAGAAGTTCCAAAAGGAAATTTTTAAAAAAAAAAAGAGTTTTCAAAAATAAGCAAGAGGTGGGATTCGAACCCCTGACCTCTTGCCTATTAAAGCACCAACACGACAACACACAACCAACGCGCCCTTGGGTCTTTACTGCTTAGGATTCCATTAGTTAATTACTTAACTCACTTTTTCTTACTTTAGCTTATAACTCATTTTAGCTTATTTAACTGCTTCTTCAAACTGTTTTTTTTAGATTTAATTATTTTCTTAAATTGGTTTCATCATAAAGTAGTTTTCATAAATTTTTCAGATTTTTCCACATTAATTTAGTATTTTTTATAATTAAATTAGATTAATTTAGTTTTTAATTCGTAGTAATTATTTTAAAAGTCAAAAAAATATTCCGCTTTTTCCTAAAATTATTTTTAGTCAAATAGAACGTAGGAAAATTGATTTCATACCCGTAGCCCTTAAATTGCAAAATTTTTACGTTTATGGCTCGGGTGGTTGCCGGTTTTTTACGTTTTTTTAGTTTTAGCACCCTAGGACTTAGTGTAGCTTCGTTTTATCATTCCTTAGGCTTAGTGATAGTTTATTTTTAGTTTATTAGGGTTCCCTTTCCTTAATTACTTTCCCGTTAATTAAATTGTAGCATACGTAATCAAAATCCATAATCATTTAAACCAATCCAAGTTCAAATCACGAAACTCAACGAATCCTTCCATTCACACCTCGTTGGGACACGACCCGGGAAATCACTTTTCCGGTATCACTTTTATCACACCCGTGAGATTTGATACGTTGACCTTTTTCCTAAAGGGTTGATTTGTCGGATTTTACGGTTATTTTGATATACGTTGATATTGTGTTTTTCACCACTCACTTCACAACGAATCATGTATCATCCTAATACACCGATGCATTTAGTGCCTAGATCTATTGCCACTAATAGCAGGACCTTAATCAGCCTGTATGTTGTTTATCAGTTGTTTGTTGATTTTGAAAAACGTGTAAGAAGAGAATCACACCTACAGGGATAACTGAGGGGGAAAGGGGTTTTGAGCAAACCAAAGAATGTTATTTAACTGAGGTCATGCCTTTCTTTAAACAATTAAAAGGTCAATTTGAGAGTCTTCAAAAAGGAATAAATTCTGATATTAAAGAAATGGAAAAGGAATTTGATGCAATTATTGTTGAAGTCAATGATTATGAACGGGAACTCAAATATAAAGAGGTTGAAAGGAAAAACTTACATATCTTAAATGACAACTTAATTTCTGGTTGTGTTGCTCAAGATGTGTTTTATACTGTTACTAAGCACTCTATTACTGCCTCTCAATTTCATAAATTAAGTGTTGCTCTGAAAGTTTCCCATGATCGTGTCATTGAGCTTGAGAAGAAAAACACAGAACTAAATGATAAAATTGATCGGGATGATCACGATAATTTGGTAAAGCATTTTTCTAAACTTGAAGTTGAACATTTTGATTTGCAATTAAAATATCAACATCTTAAAGAAAATGTCAAAACCTCAAACATCAAGACATCCTCAAATGTTCCTGAGTTTGATGCAGTTTTTCAGATAAACAAACGTGACGAACTGATTCAAGCTCATTGTAACACGATCATAAAATTGAAAGCCCAAATTTCACAATTAAAGGGTGAAAAGAACAATGTGACTGGGTCCCAAATGCCTCCTCCTTTAGATTCTCAGTGTTTTCAAACTTTTCATCTTCAAAACTTGTTAATGTTTTACATAAAGAAAATGAAAGTTTTCTAGAAGAAAATGAAAAAGTTAAACGATACTTTAAAGAGTTATATGATTCAATGAAAGTCACTCATGACAAGAACAACGAAAAGATAACATCTTTACAAAAAGAAATTGAGAATCTGAGGAGATTGGAAAAAGGGAAACTGCCATTTGTTTTTAATGAGAATCTTGCATCAAAGTCACATACAGACTGCAAATATACTATGACTGTTAAATACATTCCTCCTCATCTCAGAAACAATGAAAGTATGTTTCATGATTACTTTTATCATCTTAAGGATAATCTAGAATGTCTTCGCGAGATTAGTAGAAGAAGATTACCTAAATAAACCACTTGATAGGGAAATTAGGTATGCTTGCCTATATGCCAAACGATCTCAAGAGATTTTAGAATGTTTAAGAGCAACATGCCCAAGATCTTTCTTTAAGAATGATAAAGTTATGATGTCATGTTCTATGCCTAGTACCAAGTATACAAGCCATTTTATTCCCAGTTATGTGAAAGTAAACACTAATGTGCCTTCAAGTAGTACAGATCCCTGCAAGTCTAGTTCAGGAATGCAAAAAGTAGATCACCCAACTAATGTTCCCATAATTCCCTCTACAGGAGTAATCAGTGACATTAAAGCAAGCGGGTCAAAGCCTCCAGGCAATACCAAGCAAGATAGGACCTCGCAAGCTAAAAATGTGCATTGGAAGAAAGTAGAAGACCAAACTAGGAATATTATGTCTGTGTTGAATAAAACGAATCGTGTTGATTCTAGTATTAGCGATAAGCATACTGTAAATAATTCGAATTCTGCTACTATCTGCAAACCATGTACTGATGATTGCTTAACTTCTGTTACTAATTCTGAATGTGGAATGAATGATTTGTCTAATGCTAGTTAAATGCCCTGTTAAATCTGTTAATATTAAAAATCAAGCTAAGAAGGCTAAAAGGCAAAGGCATAAGAAAATTAGAAAACAGTGGAAACCCACAGGGAGAAAATTCAGTAATATAGGTTATAAATGGATACCCACGGGCCGTAAAGTCAATGAGTTTTGACCGAAATTTGCTAAGACAATGCCCACTAGTAAATGGATGCCAACTGGTAGAACTATTCCCTTAAGAAGTGAACATACTTTGATTAGGCCAAATACGGACACTAGCATTGCATCTATTTCTAATGATTCCATTGCTTCTACTTCTGATGTGGGTTTTCCAATCACTGTTACTAACCAAGTGGAACCCATTATTGCATGGGGTTCCCAATTATCCAGTTATCCATTCTTGTCTGTGTTCAACTGCAGATCGTTTAAATCGTTCTGTGGTACCTGGACTCAGGCTGTTCCAAGCATATGATTGGAGATCGCTCGCGGCTCATGAACTTCATGAGTAAATTCATCGGGACTGTTAGATTCGAAAATGACCATTTTGGTGCTATTATGGGTTATGGAGATTATGTGGTTGGTAAAAGTGTTATTTCCAGGGTATATTATGTGGAAGTACTTGGTCATAATTTGTTATCTGTTGGTCAATTCTGTGATTCCGATCTAGAAGTGGCCTTTAGAAAACATACTTGTTTCGTTAGAGAACTTGAATGGTGTGGAATTATTAAGAGGTACTCGTGGTTCTAACCTATACACCATCTCTATCGAAGACATGATGAAGTCTTCTCCAATCTGCTTGCTGTCAAAGGCCTCAAAAACAAAGTCATGGTTATGGCATCGTCAACAATTACCACGGCTTCAAGTTCACTAACTCTACTGCTACGGTATTGGTACTGAAACAAAAACTCC
>BPTQ01000006.1:346966831-346978313 GCA_019973895.1 Chrysanthemum seticuspe
TAACACATTGGCGACTATCATATAACATTCGTGACGATCAAAAGGTTTCAGCCAATCAAATAACATAGTCTATTTATACCTTTTCTATAAATAGAACATCCAATGCATAACATATAACATATCCTGAGGAATCAGATATTTTCCTCCAAGATCCAATCTAATCTATATGCACACAAAATATAGATTTCAGCTAAGTGAAGTTCCAACGTTTTGGGATTATGACATTCTCATAAGCATAATTATTTATTATAACTCCACAACTTACAATTAACAAGAAGAAGAATTCTAGTTCACAATTTAAGGCGTATTATGAACTATTCGAAAACAATGTTCAGTCAAAGATATATCTAGCAAACGAGTTGACCCTAGTTGTTCACCATAGTCTCGAACACTAGATCTTTGACAATAGTTCTTCTTAAGACAATTAAACATGAATTCCTTCAATTCTACAGACTTCTTTGAGTATACCACTGACGAAGATTCCAAGGGTACGAGTTTGTACCACTTATAGTTTAGACCTTCTACGCTTACTCCGTCATGTAAGCGTACTAACTAATACGAGATACCCTACAACCTTGAAGTGAATCGACTTTAGATATAAAACACACGTATATCTAATCTAACCTAGAACCTCCTTTTATAGACTAAGGAGTCCTATACAATATACAATACGTAACCTACAAGATAAATATCTTTTCCATATTTATCTGATACAATAAACTAACCGACTTTGGAAAACTAGCAGTGCTTACAATATACTATCAGCGGTTACACAATACTACTAGCCGCGGTTATCTTCATCAGTGGTTACACTCTTCAGTCCGTGGTTATCTTCAAGCTTGTCCGTGGTTCCATCACTTAAAGTAATTCATCATCCAAGGAACCTAAAACCCAACATGTCCTATCTTCAATCTTCTTGCACGAAGCTTTGTGTTGTTTACCCTTCTTGCACGCCAAACATGAGTGATCATTCTTGTATGTTTTGGAAGGTAAACCTCTTACTAAATTTCCTTTGACCAGCTTGTTGATGTTTTTGAAATTCACATGGCCTAATCTTCTATGCCACAGATGTGCTTCTTCAAGTGTTGCCTTTTCTACTAAACATGTAGCTCTTTCAGAAGAGTGAAGACTCTTCATATCCAAACTATACACATCATTGGTTCTTGGTACTTTTAGTATCACCAAGTTATCATCAGCAAGCTTGAATTCAGGTGAAAGAATGAGACATTCTGTGTCAGTAAATAACACAGGGTGCTTTTTGTCACAGATTTGAGAGACTGACAAAAGGTTGAACTTGAGCTCCTTCACATATCTAACATTCTCAAAATCTATACGCCCTGCCTTGATGGTTCCTTTTCCAGTGATTCTTCCTCCATTAGGATCATTCCTAAATGCAAATCTTCCTCCACAATAAGATCTAAAATCTGACAGAATCTCCTTGTCTCCTGTCATGCTTCTAGAGCAACCACTATCCACAATAAGATGATCTTTAAGCTCCTCTTCTGGGTTGCCCTGCACAAAGATAAAAAAGTTAATGTCTTTTAGGAACCCAAGCCATTATTGACTTGTGTTCCCCTTGTTGAGTGACATACTCAAATTCCTTGAGTTTGTAATCTTCACAGTTTTTGTAGACAGAATCAAGCATTGTATTTTGTTTCAAAACTTGTGGTGGATTTTTAGCAAAACTTTCTTTTTCAACAAAAATCTCCTTTTCTTTTTCAACAAAATCATCTTTTTAAAAAATCTCTGTTTCACCAGTACTTGTTGAAAGTACTGTTTGTTCCTCATCAGTACTTTCTTTCTTAACCCATTTAGTTTGAACTGTTGGTGTAGAGTCCTTTGACTTAGCTACTCTTTTGGAGTTGTAATGCCTTTTAGATTGATAGTAATTTGATCTCCTAGGCTTTCCATTCCAAAAAGTGTTTACAGTACCTTGATTGTTTGAAAATCTAGCAGTACTTTGAGAAGGTACTGCTTGAGTTCTTGGAAAAGTGTTTGAAGGTACTAGAGATTTTGAAAAAGGTCTTCTCGGGTGAGGGTACCTATAGTCTTTTGAGAAATTGCTATGGTTAACCTCATGTGAATGGTTCCAAACTGGTCTATTTTCCCTTGGTTTTTGGTTGGCAGTGCTATTCTTTGGGAATTTGCTTAGGTACTCTGAGTGAAAGTCATAGTGCTTAATCAGATGATCAGGACTATAACAAACAAAACATAATTTTTGACCCATACTCCCAAAATTTCTTCCTTGAGCTCTATGACCAAATCTAACCTGACTTTTTGGTATGAAACTTATTTTGACCAAAATTATCCCAAAAAGGTTTAGCAGTATTTTGAAAAGGTTTTCTTGAAGGTACTGCTGAAGGTGTATCAGTACTTTGAGTTGAAGGTACTGCTTGACTTATGACATGATCATCTTTAGGTTTCTCAACTGTATCCTTTGGTGTTTCAGAACTAGATTCGCCAATAAGCTTTTTCCTAAACTCTAAGTTGTCTACTCAAAAACGAGAAACATCTGGCCTAAGGGGTTGAAAACTTCCAGTGGGATGAGGGACTGCATGATAACCATTGTCTTTCTTAAACTCAGGAGGTGTTTTACTGACTGATTCCTCATTACTAGATGTGTCTACAAAATTAATGAGTTCATCATCACTAGGGTTATATATTCAAAATCAAGGTCATCCTTATCACTAGGTGGGTTTTATTATGTGTTATTAAAGTCCATACCAAAACCTAGGCCAGTTCTAATGTAAGTTCTTCTCTGTTTTTCAACATAAGTGACATGAGAAAGACCAGATTCTTTCCAAGCATCAAAATTTTCTAACAGTTCATCTCTTTCCTTAGTAAGCTTCTCAATTTCAGAGATTTTACAATTTAATTTCCATTCACTTAATTTTAACTAATAATCATGTTGTTCATATTTTTCTGCCCAAGCCATTTCATTATTTTCATGTGTTATTATTTTGGCTTCCATAGATTCTAAAGTAATTTGATAACCTGCTACCTCAGACCTAGCCCTTTGATAATTATCTCTTTCAGTTACATAATTATTAAGAACTTTTTGATAAAAATCATGACACTTGTAACATACCTTAGAGATAGGTGGTGAACTTGGTGAAGTAGCTACCATAGCAAGCAGAACAGATTCATCTTCACTCTCCATGCTCCAATAAAAGCTTCCTAGACCATCAGTAGCATATCCAGATTCTTCATCAAAGGCTGTGCTCCAATCAAATTCTTCCACTGATTCCTTCACAGCTACCATACAATAGGTTACTGGTTCATCATCAAACTCAGCACTCCAGTCAACCTCTGATAGATTCTCTTGAGCAACCAAAGCTTTTGTTTCTGTAATAGGAATTTCTTTTAGCTCAAGCTTTGGTTTCTCAGTAATCATATTTGCTTGATATTTAGCAAACCTGCATTCCCTTGCAAAGTGTCCAGTCTTTTGACAATTGAAGCATTCAATTTTGGACTTGTCAAAGGTGATTCCCTGTTTTGGTTTGAAGTCAATGCCTCTTCCTGTCTTCTTCATAAACTTCTTGATCCTTGCAGTGATCATAGCAACTTGCCACCGGATATCAATTTCTTCAAGAGCATCTTCTTCAATTTGTGACAAATCTTCTTCACAAGTAACAGGTAGAGTAGCTTGCTGTGCAAAAAATGAGCATACGACTTCATCTGAGTGGATGGTATTTGTTGTGGCTGTGAGCAAAGGTGGGGGTAGAGTAGGCAACAGTACTTTGAGTAGGAGAAGCAGTACTTGAAGTGGAAGTACTGCCTCTCTTTTCAGATGACAAAAAGGCAATACTGTGAGATTTTCAACTAGTTTGGCCATTCATCTCATGCTCATACACCTTTAGATGATTGTAAAGATCATCAAAGTCCATAACATCCAAACCAGGTTATCCTCTGATCATAGTAGCAATTACATGCCATGAAGATGGCAAACTTCTTAAGAACTTCAGATTTGCATCTTCAACTGAAACCTCTGTTTGTATAACTCCAGCATACTTAGAAGATTTTGGAATATGTCATAGGCAGCATCAAGGCCTTCTCTTTCTCCAACAGTGAATGTTTCAAACTGTTGCTACAACAGATTTCTGTGCATCTTCTTGGAAGCATCATTACCTCCAAACCTTGTCTTGAGAGCAGCCCAGAGTTTCTTTGCATCTTTAGCATCATGGAACTTGAGTAGATGACCATCTGGAATAGCAGACAACAATATATTGAGAGCCTTTTCTTGATTCCTTATAGTTGCTGCTGGTAAGACTGCTTTAGGTGGTTTAGGTTGTCCAAGAATCTCTACAGGTTCTGGAACTACTTCATTACCATTGACAATTACATTCCATAGTGCATGGTCTGTAATAGCAATGTACTGCCTCATCTTCATGCTCCATAGGTTGTATTCTCCTTTCTTAATGATTGGTATTCTTAGTGAGGTGATGGATGGGGGTGGAACAGCTTCAGTCGACATCTTTAAGTTTTGTTGTTAACTAGGTTTTAAGGTTTCTTCTTAGTCAGAGTTTCCACACAAGCTCTGATACCACTTGTTGGATCGATGTACTCTAACCAAACTAACTTATATAGCTTGTTAAGGGCTTAATAACCTTGGATAAATCCTAAGTTATTAACAATGAAACACTGAACTAACTCTATTAAGTATGCAGAATTTACTTAACAAAGCTAAGAAGAATTTAACTTTAAATTTCAACGATTTTATTAAACTTTAGAATCTGCTAGTTATACAGATTCTCTAATAACTCTAAAAATCTAATATCATACTTTAGGATTCTAAAACATATATCTAATGCCAATTTAGGGGTCCTTTTATAGACTTAAGGATAACCCTAATCGGTTTACAATTCTATTCCTTGTACGACAAGTAATACTAAACTATTCTTAGAATATTCTAGATAAACATTACTTTCTATAAAACAGTCTATTACAACCGACTTGCTTTATAGTACTTTGATAAACGAGCAGTACTTAGACTTTTTCCTTAGCAGTACTTTGACTTCTTCCAGTACTTTTACTTTATCCAGTACTTTGTCATTCTTCAGCACTTTCATATCCCAACAATAAACACTCATTAACCGGTCATAGTACATAGATTACCATAGGCTTGAGACTAGATCAAACCTCCACCGCTTTGGCGTAAGCACCTGGGAACAACTATCTAAGAGGTCTTTTAAAGGGTTGTAACGTTAGGCTTACGGTTAGGGAAACAAAGGGTTTGGTTGGATAGGCGATTTAGTGGTGGCAAGTCAAAAATATTTTTGTTACAAGCATGAGAAGAATGGCATTGCTAAGCCAAGACTCGACTCTCTAAACTCTAGATAATTTTGAAACAAACATACATAAATATAAAGATAGATGTAGGATGGTAGCCCGTTTTTTTTTTTTTTTTTTTCATTTTTTTTCAACACTCTTTTTTTCGATTTTTTTTAATACACTTTTACTCTACTATCCTTTGCGATAACATCAAGGGATTTATAGGTACATCCCTACACTTGATTTTTTATTACTCTAACACTAATTTGACCCGAATCGAAAAGATCAAAACACTTAGCGTACATTATTACGTAAATAAAGGAAATTTAAATTTAACGTTCTTTCCCGTCACTCCATAAAATTTAACTTTACCCATGAGTCCCAATCATCCCAAAACTGTGTACAAAAGATATGACTCGACTTAGCAACCATGCAAGTAACTAGATAATTGAACGAAGGGTTTAGTATGATAACAATAATGCACTAAAGGTGAGTGCATACAAGGTAGGCTAAGGCGATTTGGGTGTACATTTGGGTGGATTGTAAACAATGCTCTTCATTGATATTTCAGAAAACCAAAACATCACGAGAACCGCGAAAAGGATAGGCTCTGAGGGGTTAACTAGGGGTATCGTGTACTAAAGATGAGTACAACACAAGGGTGTGGGGGAATTACTCAACCGATGCGGAAGAAGTAATTATAATACGGGTATCAAACAAGGGTTATCCTAATGCCTCTTACCATTTAGCTATTCCTAACTACACAAGTGTAGTCTCACTAGCGATCTCTGGATGCATCACAAAACAAGTTCTAGAATCTATTATACTACCGGTACACTCTCGAAGCATTAAAGGTGAATGCTTTAATTCCTATAGATCTAAGGGCGAACCTCACATCTTTGGGGTGGAATTTGAGTGGTAAAGGGTTTTTGTGGTAGTCATATAACTCCTATCCATGAGATGCTTTATTAAGACTAAAGACCCACTCGTACAAGTCATGAAAATTTTTATATTTGGTGCTAAAATTACCCTAACCGATATTTCTCATAGCTTATTACACAAATAAAATAGTGGTTAAATTCTTTCCAAGAAGAATGTATGCGTGAAAAGATCCATCCAATCTTATGTTTCTTCTTCTTGATAAATAAAACATGCATACTTTAAGAAAATAGACAAAACCTTCGCGTAAAATTGGCGGTAAAACTATATATGACTCAACTACACTAGGATATAATGCTTGTGGAATGGATGTTTACAGATTTTCTGAAAAATTAAGACCTGACAATTTCCAAAAATATATAAGTAGCACAGAAAACGAGAGAAAGTTAGATAAGTTGTTTCTGCTCCTCCTGACATCGTCAGGTTGCAATCCTGACGCCGTCAGGTTATCCTGACAGAAACTGGTCTGCTTCGTTTTTCTGGAAAAATTTTGGAAAAATTACACTTTTAAAATCTGGAAAAGTTCCTGCAAAACATCCATTATGACTCGATACAAGCATTTGACTCTAACAAACACACATATATATCATTTTCAATAATCGTAGTTCTCATGTTTACGTTCTTTTAAAAACGTGTGTAATCCTCCCTACACTTATCCTTTTTGTAAAATACCTTTATATATAATTAAGACGAGGTTAAAGACAAAATAAATCATTTTCACAAATTCAAACATGAGAATAGACAATCAATGAAAAGATACATGACACACAAACAGGCAAAAATTAATCATGGGTTGCCTCCCACGAAGCGCTTTTCTTTATTTATGTGTCTTGTAGCTAGACTCGAAGTCGTGCCCCTACGTACCTATGTAAGTAAGTTTATCCTCAATAATGTCATAGGGATCAAACTTATCTTTTAAGTTCGTAGTGGTACGCTTAGTCCGGTATGCCTTTTCAAACTTTTCTCCATTAGGGTCATAGATTGTCATCCTAATGTGCCATTCTCCATTACCATCACTAGGTGGTCTATCCAAATTCCACTTATGCTTAGGTTTCACACTCTCAACTTTCCACTTATTCATGACAAGATTGATGGGCAAGCTTCCTAGGAACTCGGTCATCCTCCTAAACATGAAGGCATCCTCGAACGGGTTCACTTCCATGTCCCTAGCCAATTCTTGTTCATGGAAAGTTGAATTACTAACAAAGGCCTCTTCTAGATAGAAATGTCATTGGGGACCTATAAAATCTTTATTAATACAAGGCCCATATCTAGATGGCGTTTTATCTAACATGATTTCATGGGGGATTTCTTCCTCCTTGTAGTAGATATGCTTTTTACTAACAATGGGCATGTCGGGTCTTTATTCATGTCTAGCACATGGAAATCCGCCAAAAGAGTCAATTCACCTACGTGTACTACCATGTCTTTTATCACTAGAACAAAAAGTGGATTTGGCTACACCCAATAAGTGTGACGATATACATATAGTCACACATGTTTTTTCGAGCGTGTGTGACTAAAGGTCGCGCGACCATAGGTACCCTACGGTCACATGTTTCACTTTTTTTAGTCTCTATTACAAAACAGTAACCAAAACCTTAACATGTGTGACTAATTTGGTACAAAGTTTGTTAGATTAATTAGTATTAGTGACCATAAACACTGTATAGTCACACAAAGCATTTTTTTTTTGTATATTTAGTCACATACAATTAAGCATAAAGTGGCCAAAAGTGTTAATAAGTGTGACCATATGGTGTTTAAAATGAAGAAATATGTATTTTTTGTGACTATTGTTCATCCAATGGCCACTTGAATTTGATGTTTGTGTGGCCTTTTCTAACATTTAGTCACACAAAGCACGTTTATTTTGGGTATTTAGTCACATACAATTAATCATAAAGTGGCCAAAAGTGTTAATAAGTGTGACCATATAGTGTTAAAGTGAAGAAATGTGTATTTTGTGTGACTATTGATCATCCAATGGCCACATGAATTTTATGTTTGTGTGGACTTTTCTAACATTTAGCCACATAAAGCATATTTCTTTTGGTTATTTAGTCACATAAATATAATCATAAAGTGGCTAAAAATGTTAATAAGTGTGACCATATGGTGTTTAAAGTGAAGAAATGTGTATTTTGTGTGACTATTGATCATACAATGGCCACATGAATTTTATGTTTGTGTGGCCTTTTCTAACATTTAGTCACACAAAACATGTTTCTTTTGAGTATTTAGTCACATAATTAATCATAAAGTGGCCAAAAGTGTTAATACATGTGACCATATGGTGTTTAAAGTGAAGAAATGTGTGCTTTGTGTGACTATTGATCATCCAATGGCCACATGAATTTTAAATTTGTGTGGCCTTTTCTAACATTTAGTCACACAAAGCATATTTCTTTTGGGTATTTAGTCACATACTATATAATCATAAAGTGGCCAAAAGTGTTAATAAGTGTGACTATATGGTGTTTAAAGTGAAGAAATGTGTGTTTTGTGTGACTATTTATCATCCGATGGCCACTTGAATTTTATGTTTGTGTGGCCTGTTGTAACATTTAGTCATACAAAGCATGTTTGTTTTGTGTATTTAGTCACATACAATTAAGCATATAGTGGCCAAAAGTGTTAATAAGTGTGACCATGTGGTGTTTAAAGTGGAGACATGTGTGTTTTGTGTGACTATTTATCATCCAATGGCCATTTAAATTTTATGTTTGTGTGGCCTTTTCTAACATTTAGTCACATAAATTTGGGTATTTAGTCACATACAATTAAGCATAAAGTGGCTAAAAGTGTTAATAAGTGTGACCATATGGTGTTTAAAGTGATGAAATGTGTGTTTTGTGTGACTACTGATTATACAATGGCCACATGAATGTTATGTTTGTGTAACCTTTTCTAACATTTAGTCACACAAAGCATATTTTTTTTGGGTATTTAGTCACATACAATTAATCATAAAGTGGCCAAAAGGGTAAATAAGTGTGACCATATGGTGTTTAAAGTGAATAAATGTGTGTTTTATGTTACTATTGATCATCCAATGGCCACATGAATTTTATGTTTGTGTGGCATTTTCTAACATTTAGTCACACAAAGCATGTTTTTTTTTGGGTATTTAGTCACATACAATTAAGCATATAGTGGCCAAAAGTTTTAATAAGTGTGACCATATGCTGTTTAAAGTGAAGAAATATGTGTTTTGTGTGACTATTGTTCATCCAATGGCCACATTAATTTTTTTGTTTTTGTGGCCTTTTGTAATATTTAGTCACACAACGAATTAAGCAAATTGTGACCAAAAAGTGTTAATAATTGTGATTATATACATCTTTTAGTCACTTATTAGAAATCAATATATATCAAAACAAATTCAAATATATATATATATATATATATATATATATATATATATATATATATATATATATATATATATAAAATATTCAAATACAATAAAATTAGAATGTATATAAATTGTAATGTCGTACATACTTGAATGTACTTTAGAATATTAATGTAAACACAAATATAACACCAACAACTTCAATATTATTGATTAATAATACGAGTACTCTCTTACTACTAGGGTTTACAACCTTGAAGCTTTTCTTTAGACGGCTAGAGTATTGGTATATGCTTGACCTAGCTAGGATATGTAACAATTCGCATTTTTAGGATTTCTATCCATTCTCAAATTTTTACTATTTATCTCGAAAAATTACTATTCACTTTCACTATTCATCCCGTAAAATTTTTATTTCACATTCTCGTAAGTTAAATTATGAATTAACTACATTTTTGGTCCTTGTGGTTGTACCTGGATTCCACTTTTGGTCCATTTGTTCAAAAAGTTGCGATTTTAGTCCAAAATGCATAGTTTGGTTCCACTTTTGGTCCATTTTTCTAACGAAGTTAGTTCAGTTAGTTAAGTCGTTTGCAACGTTAGTCCTTTATAACGGTCGTTTGCAACGTTAGTCCTTTATACCAAAGATCTTTTGCAACATTTGCAACGTTAGTTCTTTCAGTTAGTTAGTCATTTAAAAAAATTTCTAAAAAAAAAATCGGAAAAAAAAATTTAGAAAACAAAATAATAATTTTTTTTTCTAAAATAAAATTCGAAAAAAATTTCTAAATATATTCAAAAAAAAATCTGAAAATATATTCTAAAAAAAAACCTTTTTTTCCAAAAAAAATTTCGAAATATATTCTAAAAAAAAAACTTTTTTTTTTCGGAAAAAAATTCTAAAAATATATTCTAAAAAAAAAACTTTTTTTTTTCCGAAAAAAATTCTAAAAATATATTCTAAAAAAAAACTTTTTTTTTTCCGAAAAAAATTTCGAAATATATTCTAAAAAAAAACTTTTTTTTAAAATGTATATACATTGAAAAAACATTTTTTTTAAAAATGTATATACATTTTTTCTAGAATATATTTCGAAAATTTTTTCAGTGTATATACATTTTAAAAAAAAAAAGTTTTTTCAATGTATATACATTTTTAAAAAAAGTTTTTTTTAGAATATATTTCGAAATTTTTTTCGGAAAAAAAAAAGTTTTCAGAATATATTTTTAGAATTTTTTTCGGAAAAAAAAAGTTTTTTTTTAGAATATATTTTCAGAATTTTTTTCGGAAAAAAAATTTTTTTTTTCGGAAAAAAAAAAAAGTTTTTTTAAAAAAAAAGTTTCTTTTTAGAATTTTTTTCGGAAAAAAAAAGTTTTCTTTTTAGAATATATTTCGAAATTTTTTTCAAATTTTATTTTAGAAAAAAAAATTATAATTTTTTTTTTCTACTTTTTTTTTCCGAATTTTTTTTTAGAATTTTTTTTAAAGGACTAACTAACTGAAAAGACTAACGTTGCAAATGTTGCAAAAGATCTTTGGTATAAAGGACTAACGTTGCAAACGACCGTTATAAAGGACTAACGTTGCAAACGACTTAACTAACTGAACTAACTTCGCTAGAAAAATGGACCAAAAGTGGAACCAAACTATGCATTTTGGACTAAAATCGCAACTTTTTGAACAAATGGACCAAAAGTGGAATCCAGGTACAACCACAAGGACCAAAAATGTAGTTAACTCTTAAATTATTTTAGTAATATCCTGAGAGTTTGACAATCGTTAGATCATCTTCGCAAAAGTTATTAAGAAAACATCATTTTAAAGTTTCGTTTTGGTCGGAGCACCATTTAAATATCACGCGCATAACGAAAATCAACTTTGACAATTTTCCTCACATCAGATTAATTTTTAGA
>BPTQ01000006.1:347005078-347015681 GCA_019973895.1 Chrysanthemum seticuspe
GAAGATCTAGCCTTAGTGTCTTAACTGGTTGTCTATTGTTTAATACTGGTTCATGAAGGTGTATTATATGGGACCTTTATTGTGAAAATGGTTGGTGTATTAGAGGTATTGGGTATTATCGTGGTTTTACCAGTAAAAGCTTAGATTGTCAGGGCTACTTAAATGAGTACTCCGAAATTTGCTAAGACAATGCCCACTAGTAAATGGATGCCAACTGGTAGAACTATTCCCTTAAGAAGTGAACATACTTTGATTAGGCCAAATACGGACACTAGCATTGCATCTATTTCTAATGATTCCATTGCTTCTACTTCTGATGTGGGTTTTCCAATCACTGTTACTAACCAAGTGGAACCCATTATTGCATGGGGTTCCCAATTATCCAGTTATCCATTCTTGTCTGTGTTCAACTGCAGATCGTTTAAATCGTTCTGTGGTACCTGGACTCAGGCTGTTCCAAGCATATGATTGGAGATCGCTCGCGGCTCATGAACTTCATGAGTAAATTCATCGGGACTGTTAGATTCGAAAATGACCATTTTGGTGCTATTATGGGTTATGGAGATTATGTGGTTGGTAAAAGTGTTATTTCCAGGGTATATTATGTGGAAGTACTTGGTCATAATTTGTTATCTGTTGGTCAATTCTGTGATTCCGATCTAGAAGTGGCCTTTAGAAAACATACTTGTTTCGTTAGAGAACTTGATGGTGTGGAATTATTAAGAGGTACTCGTGGTTCTAACCTATACACCATCTCTATCGAAGACATGATGAAGTCTTCTCCAATCTGCTTGCTGTCAAAGGCCTCAAAAACAAAGTCATGGTTATGGCATCGTCAGTCTCAATCACTTGAACTTCGGCACCATTAACAACCTTTCCAGAAAGGATCTTGTCAGAGGTTTACCCAGATTAAAATATGAAAAAGATCATCTTTGTTCAGCTTGCCAATTGGGAAAAAGCACAAAATATGCCCACAAACCCAAACCCACCAACTCAGTAATGGAAGTTCTTCATACCCTTCATATGGATTTATGCGGACCAATGAGAGTGCAAACTATTAATGGGAAGAAATATATTTTAGTCGTCGTTGATGACTACTCTAGATTCACTTGGGTAAAGTTTTTGAGGACGAAGGATGAAACTCCAGATGTTATCATTAAACTCATCAAGCAACTTCAAGTTTGACTTAACAATACTGTTAGAATTGTTCGAACAGACAATGGCACAGAGTTCGTTAACAAAGAATTATGTCAGTTTTATGAAAATGTTGGAATCAGTCATCAAAGAAGTGTTCCACGAACTCCTCAACAAAACGGTGTAGTTGAAAGATGAAATCGAACTCTTGTGGAAGCCGCTAGAACAATGCTCATTTATTCAAAGGTTCCAATGTTTCTATGGGCTGAAGCCATTGCCACTGCTTGCTATACCCAGAATCGTTCCCTTATTCATACCTCTCATGGAAAAACTCCATATGAACTGGTCCATAAACGAAATCCTGATCTATCCTACCTTCGTGTGTTTGGTGCGTTGTGCTATCCAACAAATGACGGTCAAGATTTAGGTAAGTTAAGAGCTAAAGCGGACATTGGAGTTTTTGTTGGTTATGCATCAAACATGAAGGTTTACCGAATCTACAATAAAAGAACTCGAGATATCATGGAATCTATTCACGTTACGTTCGATGAGCTGTCCGGGCAAATGGCTCCAGGACAATCAAGTTCTGGACCCGCATCTCAACCTTCATCGAGTAGTCCTATCAGTTTTAGTCTTGTACCAAATCCGTCACCAGCAACTCCTTATGTACCTCCCTCAGAAGATGATTTAAATAAATTGTTTGATCCTATGTTTGATGAACAATATGAGCCAAATACTAATGACCTGCCAATTCCATTAACAGAGGATGCTTCTATCCCTGTCAATGAAGATAACCCTTCAGTGTCAATAGCATTAAGTCAAGAAGCACCTGCTGCTGATCACTCTGTCTCATCAACAAATCTTCAATCATCAAGTGTACATCATGGAATTGCTTCTGGCACCAATGATGAAGTTAATCCCTTTGCTACTCCCGAAGATGCCCCATTTGAAAATATATTTGCTCCTGAATCATCATCAGAACCATTTTCATCAGGAGAAATTGACTCTGCTACATCAGTTCCTCAACCACCACCACATGAACACCTCAGAAAATGGACTCATGATCATCCATTGGACAACATCATTGGAAACCTCTCTCGTCCAGTATCCACACGAAAACAACTTGCAACCGATGCCTTATGGTGCTTCTTCAACTCCGTACTCTCTAAGGTCGAACCAAAAGATGTTAAAACCGCCATGAATGAAGATAGCTGGTTCAATGCCATGCAAGAAGAAATTCATGAGTTTGATCGACTTGATGTATGGGAATTAGTACCTGCTCCAGATTGTGCTATGATCATTGCTCTAAAGTGGATCTTTGAAGTGAAACTTGATGAGCATGGTGATGTATTAAAGAACAAGGCTCGATTGGTTGCTAAAGGATACCGTCAAGAGGAGGGTATTAACTTTGAAGAATCATTTGCTCCAGTTGCTCGTATCGAGGCAGTCAGAATCTTCTTGGCTAATGCTGCTAGTAAGAATATGGTAGTCTATCAGATGGATGTAAAGACAACATTTCTTAATGGAGATCTTAAAGAAGTCGTATACGTCAGCCAACCTGAAGGCTTTGTGAATCCAGAGCATCCTACGCACGTCTATCATTTGAAGAAGGCTCTTTATGGTTTAAAGCAAGCTCCAAGGGCATGGTATGATACGCTATCAAAGTTTCTTCTATCCACTGGATTCAGCAAAGGAGCAGTTGATCCGACATTGTTCACCAGGAAGTCAGGCAAACATTTAATTTACATTCAAATATATGTTGATGATATCATCTTTGCCTCGACTGACCCCAATGAATGTGACCGTTTTTCAAATGAAATGGGTTCCAAATTCCAAATGTCAATGATGGGACAAATGTCATTTTTCTTGGGATTACAAATTTCACAAAGTCCCGGAGGCATTTTTATAAATCAATCTAAATATGCAAATGAGATTTTAAAGAAATTCGGATTTGATTCTAGTGACCATGTTGACACTCCCATGATAGAGCGTACTAAACTAGATGAGGACCACTCAGGGATCATGGTAGACCAAATGAAATATCATAGCATGATTGGATCCCTGATGTACCTCACAACTAGTAGACCAGACATTTTGTTCGCTGTTTGCATGTGTGCTAGGTATCAGGCTAAGCCTACCAAAAGGCACCTTGAAGCGGTTAAACGGGTCTTTCGGTATATCCAAGGAACCATCAATATGGTACTTTGGTACCCGAAAGACACCGGTATGTCACTAACAGCCTATGCAGATGCTGATCATGCAGGATGTCAAGATACACGTCGAAGTACGTCTGGAGGTGCTCAGTTTTTGGGTGATAAGCTTGTGAGTTGGTCTTCAAAGAAGCAAATGAGCACTTCTATTTCCTCTACAGAGGCTGAATACATAGCCATGTCATCTTGTTGTGCTCAAATCCTTTGGATGAGATCCCAATTATCTGACTATGGCTTTGAATTCAACAAAATCCCTCTGTACTATGATAATAAAAGTGCTATTGCTCTCTCATGCAACAACGTACAACACTCAAGAGCAAAGCACATCGAAATTCGACATCATTTCATCAGGGAACAAGTAGAAAATGGTGTGGTGGAACTATACTTTGTGAGGACTGAATACCAGTTAGCAGAAATCTTCACCAAAGCTCTTCCTAGAGAATGTTTTGAGTTTATCCTTCCACGACTTGGTCTTAAAAGCCTACAACCAGATACACTCAAATGTCTTCAAGAGGAAGAAGAGGAGTAAAAGGTTTTCCTTCATATATCTCCTGTAAATATTTATTCGAAAAACAAAATACAAAACTACAAAACCAACAAAAAGCAAATAGAAAATTATAAAATTTTCAAAAATCCATAAAAATTAGAAAATATTGAAAAATTCCAAAAAATATTGTTTGTTTGTCATGTTTTTCTCGATTCGATAATATCTACGGTCTTTGTGCTGTCACTCAAAGAATGACACGGGACTTTAGATGTTGTTCGAATATAATATATATATATATATATATATATATATATATATATATATAGGGGTTGGTTCTAGAGAAAAGTGTAATTAGATAGAAAAGTGAGAAAAATACTTATAGGGTAGATTATGAAAACATTTCAAACTTTAGGGTAAAAAATGAAAAAATAACAAAAGAAAGGGGTAACATCATTCAATTATATAAAAACACAACAGCTCTTGAGAAATATAAAGAGTAACAAAGAAGCCCTTGGACTTGGGAGGGAAGAAAGGAGGGGAAGGGGAGGGAGATCTAATGGTTGAGATCACTTCTCCCACTTTTCTACCGAGATCAATTTTTCAAATGAACCAGTTCCTATATATATATATATATATATATATATATATATATATATATATATATATATATATATATATATATTTGGGAGAAAGTGAAACAATGGTTTATTGTCATTTCAGACCATAACCCGTTTTTTTAAAGAAAGAACATAGCCATGCTTTATCTTGTGTTTCAAATCTCATGCTCTGATTCTATAAACAATTATTTGCTATCTAATGAAAACCAATTGCTTTGTTAAATAACTCGGACTCAAGTTTTGATAATCATCTGGTATTATTTGTCAAAATATCTATCTCTCAATCAACAACATATGTCATTGATTGAGGGGGAGAATGATTTCAATTAAAATCAAAAGGTTATTTGTCATACAATTGATTTCAAAAGACATTCATGCATGTTTAATCAATGGAGTTTAAAGTCTCATAGTCCTGATTCTTATCAGTCAAAATGTTTTCATAATCAAGTCACAATTCTCCTTAAAAGCTTTCAAAATCAATTTAAATCTACAGAGATCACAAATCTCAAATGATTTGATAATTGTGATCGGGGGAGAATTTGTGATTTAAACTGGATTTATACTGATAATTCGGTAAATGGTTTTATAAGGATGTACAAGCTCTCCTTCCCACATGTGCCAAACGATTTCAAATTTTCCATGCACATGTTGAGGGGGAGCATCTATCTTAAACCACAAAGAATTAAAACGTGATTGATTTGTCTCTAAGTGCAGGTTCCTTCTAATATGTACAAAACTCTTTCAAACCTCGAGGCACATATTGAGGGGGAGCAATCTTATGAAAACCTCATCCTTCCCCAATATGCTTTATCTACTTGATCTAATCAGGGAAGTTATGTTGATATCTTTTAGAAAATGGTAATCAAAGAAGTTAATTCTTCCTCTTGCCTCATGTGCTAAAACAATTTCAAATACATGATTCACATGTTGAGGGGGAGCTCTATTTCTAAAAATACCAAAAACAATTCAGGTACAAAATGCTTTGATAATATATCACAAGTATATGGATTGATTTTCAAATGGTTTTCAATTGGTTCCAATGGTAGATGAACAATACCAAATAGACCGACCAAATTTACTTTATATATGGTGATATAAGGATGATAAGGTTAGGTATTTGTTACCATGATCCGCCAGAACCGGAGTGATCTACCCAGGGACAATCCACTAGATAGTGTAGAAGTCCTTAGGTATGATATAAAAAGGAGAAAAAATGATATATCGGAAGAGTGCGGACTAATACTGAGCTAGTACTGGAATAAACCCAACAAGTTTCTAGTTATGAAATCTCTATAAGCACTGAAGGGGTTGAAGAATGAAAAAGAATTGAATGAGAAAAGGGTGAAAATGAATAGCCCTCCAATTATTCAACCTTAGGGCAGAAACCGGGTTCAATTCATATGCTACTGATGGTTACCAAGGTAACATCGGTATTGAAGACAAGACGTCATGGACCCAGTGACGCACTGCACTTCAACTTCCCAAGCCACTCAAGTTCCTCTTAAAAGCTCTTGTTTCATTCTCACGGGGAACCAACATTTTCTATCGACTTTCTCTTAGAGCTTGTTGATATTGAAGAAGGAGACCCTCTCCCTAGTCTCCGAAATAGGATCCAAATATGCACAATTGAGTCTAGAGCCACGATATCATCATTAAAATCTCTTGAGGACACTTTCAATGAAGGCTCTCTGTTTCACACAATGTGGAAAGAGAGATTATATCTTTAGAGTCCTACGCATTATCCTTGTGGTATTGCCAGAACATCTGAGTGATATGCAAACATATTCACAATGAAGATGGAAAGCCTTCTGGAACCAACATCAAACAAGCTCCTGGTAGGTGGCATGTGAGATCTATCTAATAGATCAACCATGTGACAACTGAACAGAAACAATGGGGCGATTCAATATTTTGAATCAATCCTGGTTCAGGTTATGGATTGACGGATACCTTTGAAAAACCGGTCGTTGTGCTTAAAAATCATTTTTCTTTAGCACATCGACTGTGTACTAATATTTCAAAATAAAAGGTGTTTATGATTGATAATTGATTTTCATTAAAATCTTTGTTGTACTGCAAAAACAATTTCTATTGAGCAGTACGCGATTGTTTTTCAAATATCTTTTCATCAATCAGTGAATCTCAATTCACTGGTTCACTCACTCCGTGTTGTCTTCTTTGAGACGTTCCGGTTTGAGAACAGCTAGAGCAGCTGCGAAACCCTGTCAAGGAAATTCTTCAGAATTCTACCTGATCACAGGCAGTACTTATACTGATCAATGGGGAACCTTGGGCCGTGTACCTCAATTCAACGAAAGTGATCAAAGACACTTTTGGGTGATTTATTGCTAACTATTGTATGCAAGTACGCCCGACGTTTGCAGCTGATCAGAATGAAGCGGTCAATCCATAGCCGCATGCTCACACAATACATTCATCTCTAAAGAAATCATGATTAGTGCATCAATGACTCTGATATTTTCACTTCATGCTTCTGCTACGCTGATGCCGATATCATGAATCAACATAAGCTTCCGCTACTCTGATGAGAATATATCATGATCCAGAATGTGAGCATGTCGGTCCATAAGTCACAACATCACAAAATACCAACACCACAATGGATATGTCAAAGATTTATGTTATCTGATGATCTCAAAGCTGGTTCATAACACATTATCACGTGGATCAGTTAAAGACCTCCACTTGGATTATCCACACATGTAACAATGAAGAATCGATGACTACGAGCTTCAGAGCAAAGAACAAGAACAAGAATGCAAGAACAATCTTTATGTAATATCTGTTTGTATTCATTGTATTGTTGAGGTGATTTTGAGGTGACCTCCCTTAGGGGGAGATTGTTAGGATTTAGTAAATCCGGTTATTAAAGTGTCGGTCACCTCAAGTATATGTAATCATTAGAAAGCTCGTAGTCGTAGGTTATTTGATGTTAAGTAGCATTTAGTTATGTAACACCGTGGAGGACGGACGGGTCTTTACCCACTGTATGCCTGATCCACAGCCCGTAAGGTGGTGTTTTATGTAAGGACTATAAATACTCTCTACCTTCCAAGGTAGAGAGTTGGAGCTCATAATAAGATTTCTTCTTTCTCTCACTAAAGTTCCCAACCTCTAAGTTTCTCTCTCTAAAACCATATTATATGCCTATCTTAATCATAGGTTTAGTGTGTTTGTGAAATCCAATATCCTACAGGTGTAGTAACTGGCTTCATAGCATCAAAATTGAACTTCTTAAGTATGTCAAATACATACTTGTCTTGACTTATGAAAATTACTTCCTTTGACTGCTTAACTTGAAGTCCCAAAAAGAAAGTTAACTCACCCATTGAACTCATTTGAAATTCATTCTGCATCAGCTTCTCAAACTCCTTGACCATATATTGTTTTGTAGCTCCAAATATGATATCATCTACATACACTTGAACCAGCATGATATCCTTCTTATCCCTATTAATAAACAAAGTCTTGTCAATTGCTCCCCTCCTATATCCATGTTGCAATAAGAAAGCAGAAATCCTTTCATACCAAGCTCTAGGAGCCTGATGAAGACCATAAAGAGCCTTAACAACTTTGTAGACTTTGTTTGGATGTGCAGGATCTTAAAAACCAGGAGGCTGTTTAACATAAACTTCCTCTGTAATTTTGCCATAGAGAAAGGCACTCTTGACATCCATTTGATAAACCTGAAATCCCATATATGATGCAAAAGCAAGGAATATTTGAATGGCTTCAATCCTTGCTACAGGAGCAAATACTTCATCATAATCTACTCCTTCTTCATGTCTATATCCTTGAGCTACTAACCTTGCCTTATTCTTGATATCATTCCCTCTTTCATCTCTCTTGAATCTGAAAACCCATCTTGTACCAATTACTTTCTTTCCATCTGGTAGATCACATAGTACCCAAACTTCTTGAAGCTTGAATTGAAGAAGTTCTTCTTGCATAGCTTCAACCCAACTTTCTTTAGTTAATGCTTGAGCTACATTCTTGGGTTCCTCTTGAGAGATAAAACAAGTAAACAGACATGTTTGGTGGTCCTTATGATTTAACCTGTTTTGTTTATAAACAAAGCTAAGCTAAGCATTATGTGGTGTAGAAAATCCTTTAGCTTTGGTTCTAGTCATCACTCCAGAAGTAGAAGGTCCAATGATTTGACCAGGAGGATGATTCTTATGAATTCTTAAAATTGGAGTCTGTGAAACTTCAAGATTATCACCAAGGTTTGTGAAATCAACATCTTCATAAGAATCTGAGAAAATACCTTCATCTTCAAATTCATCATCAGTATCTTCTAATCCAGGCATAGTAGGATCATCCAAATCATCCAAAGTGCTGTTATTAGGTGCAGCAGTACTTTGATCTAAAGTATTGTCATCCAAAGTACTGTGAGAGAACTCTGCAGTCTTGTTCTTTTTCTTTGCTTCCTCATAAGCTCTTATTTGATCATCATCAAAAGACTGTGCTAGTACATCTTGAAGAAGCATCCTATTAAGCTCATCTTGAATGGCTTGTTCTTCAACAGTTTAAGAGGATTTTGGTTCATCAGTACTTTTCTCAATTTCAACAGTTATAGGTTCTTCATTAGAAACAACATCAGGTCTAATGTTGACTCCATGAACAATGTACTGCAACTCTTCTTCTTTATGATCAGCTTGATTTTCTTCTCTAACAGGAACATAATTCATAGAAGGAGTTAAAACTTCATGATCGAACATCCAATCAGGACCTTTACCCTTCTGATTTTCTTGATCTTCTAAAAATTCAACATGAAGACAATCTTGAACCTTTTTGGTGACTCTATTGTACACTCTAAATCCCTTGCTGTTGGTGCAATATCCCAATAAATATCCTTCTTTTGACTTGCCATCAAACTTTCCCAGATTATCAATTGTATTAAGAATTGTTAGAGGGCATCCAAAAGGCTTCATAAAATGAATGTTGGGTTTGTTTCCCATCAGCAACTCATAAGGTGTCTTCATCTAAGGTTTGGTAACTGATACTCTGTTAAGCACATAGCAAGCAGTACTTACAGCTTCAGCCTAGAATTGAATAGGTAATTATGAATCTGCAAGCATTGTTCTGGCTGCTTCAATCAAAGTTCTATTCTTTCTCTCTGCAACACCATTCTGCTTGTGGTGTTCTTGCAATGCTGAACTCCCTCTTGATCCCTTTGTTGGCACAAAATTCATCCATAAGCTTGTTCTTGAATTCAGTCCCATTGTCACATCTAATACCTCTAACTTTGAGTCTCAATTGGTTTTCAAGTGATATTATAAGATCATGAATAGCATCAAAAGTATCATCTTTAAATCCCAAGAAAAATACCCAACTGAATCTACTACAATCATCTGTCACAACCAAGCAGTACTTTTTCTTGTTTAGACTTGCAACAGAGACAGGTCCAAACAAATCCATATGTAACAGTTCCAAAGGTTCTCTAATTGTCCATGTTGATCCCAGTTGAGCAAACGATCTATATAGAAACTGACTTGTAACAAAAGCTTATCAAGTATTATGCGGAATTTAACACTTGATCTTAAGAAGAAGAACAATTAACATTCAACACCTCAATATTATTTATTAATATGAATACTCTTACAGTATTAGGGTTTTGCAACCTTGAAGTGAATCGACTTTAGATATAAAACACACGTATATCTAATCTAACCTAGAACCTCCTTTTATAGACTAAGGAGTCCTATACAAGGTTTCAGCCAATCAAATAACATAGTTTATTTATACCTTTTCTATAAATAGAACATCCAATGCATAACATATAACATATCCTGAGGAATCAGATATTTTCCTCCAAGATCCAATCTAATCTATATGCACACAAAATATAGATTTCAGCTAAGTGAAGTTCCAACGTTTTGGGATTATGACATTCTCATAAGCATAATTATTTATTATAACTCCACAACTTACAATTAACAAGAAGAAGAATTCTAGTTCACAATTTAAGGCGTATTATGAACTATTCTAAAACAATGTTCAGTCAAAGATATATCTAGCAAACGAGTTGACCCTAGTTGTCCTGTTAATCTCTTGGAAACCTTGACAATGTATACCTAAACAAACCTGGACAGAGACAACGTTCAGATTTGTTCTTTTTCATGACGAACCAA
>BPTQ01000006.1:347029881-347075716 GCA_019973895.1 Chrysanthemum seticuspe
CCTCTTATGTTGGATACCTCGTACTTCTACTCCGTCATGTAACGATAATGTCTGGTACGTGATACCTTACATTAACAGTTACCATTACTTCATCAAGGTCTTGGACATCTCTAAGAACCTGTTGGATTTGGTGGATTTCGTCAGAATGGTCGTCGTTGATATTCCTTAGTTCTTTTCCGAGAGTTATATAACAACAGACGATAAGGTCTACCAGTAGATGAGTTCAAGGTACTACGATTTCTACGTTTCTTTGAGACCCGACGAGAGTTCTGTTCCAAACCTCCATTACTACGAAGGTTCTTCTACGTGTCTTTAGACAACATCGTTGTCAAACTTTGTAAGTGACAACCTCTTTCTCTTCCGGAACTACGACGGATACTGTATAAGGTTTTAGAAGATTCATACGACCTCAATATGTTTGTCTCCAAAGTCAACTTCTACGTTTAGACTTCAAGAATTCTTCAAACGGTAGAAGTACCGTACATTAACGATGATACTAGTCTCCTATTGGACCAAACCTACAATACCTGAAACTACTAGAAATGTTAGTAGATTTCCACATACTCGTACTCTACTTACCGGTTTGATCAACTTTTAGAGTGTCATAACGGAAAAACAGTAGACATTGACAATTACATTCCATAGTGCATGGTCTGTAATAGCAATGTACTGCCTCATCTTCATGCTCCATAGGTTGTATTCTCCTTTCTTAATGATTGGTATTCTTAGTGAGGTGATGGATGGGGGTGGAACAGCTTCAGTCGACATCTTTAAGTTTTGTTGTTAACTAGGTTTTAAGGTTTCTTCTTAGTCAGAGTTTCCACACAAGCTCTGATACCACTTGTTGGATCGATGTACTCTAACCAAACTAACTTATATAGCTTGTTAAGGGCTTAATAACCTTGGATAAATCCTAAGTTATTAACAATGAAACACTGAACTAACTCTATTAAGTATGCAGAATTTACTTAACAAAGCTAAGAAGAATTTAACTTTAAATTTCAACGATTTTATTAAACTTTAGAATCTGCTAGTTATACAGATTCTCTAATAACTCTAAAAATCTAATATCATACTTTAGGATTCTAAAACATATATCTAATGCCAATTTAGGGGTCCTTTTATAGACTTAAGGATAACCCTAATCGGTTTACAATTCTATTCCTTGTACGACAAGTAATACTAAACTATTCTTAGAATATTCTAGATAAACATTACTTTCTATAAAACAGTCTATTACAACCGACTTGCTTTATAGTACTTTGATAAACGAGCAGTACTTAGACTTTTTCCTTAGCAGTACTTTGACTTCTTCCAGTACTTTTACTTTATCCAGTACTTTGTCATTCTTCAGCACTTTCATATCCCAACAATAAACACTCATTAACCGGTCATAGTACATAGATTACCATAGGCTTGAGACTAGATCAAACCTCCACCGCTTTGGCGTAAGCACCTGGGAACAACTATCTAAGAGGTCTTTTAAAGGGTTGTAACGTTAGGCTTACGGTTAGGGAAACAAAGGGTTTGGTTGGATAGGCGATTTAGTGGTGGCAAGTCAAAAATATTTTTGTTACAAGCATGAGAAGAATGGCATTGCTAAGCCAAGACTCGACTCTCTAAACTCTAGATAATTTTGAAACAAACATACATAAATATAAAGATAGATGTAGGATGGTAGCCCGTTTTTTTTTTTTTTTTTTTTCATTTTTTTTCAACACTCTTTTTTTCGATTTTTTTTAATACACTTTTACTCTACTATCCTTTGCGATAACATCAAGGGATTTATAGGTACATCCCTACACTTGATTTTTTATTACTCTAACACTAATTTGACCCGAATCGAAAAGATCAAAACACTTAGCGTACATTATTACGTAAATAAAGGAAATTTAAATTTAACGTTCTTTCCCGTCACTCCATAAAATTTAACTTTACCCATGAGTCCCAATCATCCCAAAACTGTGTACAAAAGATATGACTCGACTTAGCAACCATGCAAGTAACTAGATAATTGAACGAAGGGTTTAGTATGATAACAATAATGCACTAAAGGTGAGTGCATACAAGGTAGGCTAAGGCGATTTGGGTGTACATTTGGGTGGATTGTAAACAATGCTCTTCATTGATATTTCAGAAAACCAAAACATCACGAGAACCGCGAAAAGGATAGGCTCTGAGGGGTTAACTAGGGGTATCGTGTACTAAAGATGAGTACAACGCAAGGGTGTGGGGGAATTACTCAACCGATGTGGAAGAAGTAATTATAATACGGGTATCAAACAAGGGTTATCCTAATGCCTCTTACCATTTAGCTATTCCTAACTACACAAGTGTAGTCTCACTAGCGATCTCTGGATGCATCACAAAACAAGTTCTAGAATCTATTATACTACCGGTACACTCTCGAAGCATTAAAGGTGAATGCTTTAATTCCTATAGATCTAAGGGCGAACCTCACATCTTTGGGGTGGAATTTGAGTGGTAAAGGGTTTTTGTGGTAGTCATATAACTCCTATCCATGAGATGCTTTATTAAGACTAAAGACCCACTCGTACAAGTCATGAAAATTTTTATATTTGGTGCTAAAATTACCCTAACCGATATTTCTCATAGCTTATTACACAAATAAAATAGTGGTTAAATTCTTTCCAAGAAGAATGTATGCGTGAAAAGCTCCATCCAATCTTATGTTTCTTCTTCTTGATAAATAAAACATGCATACTTTAAGAAAATAGACAAAACCTTCGCGTAAAATTGGCGGTAAAACTATATATGACTCAACTACACTAGGATATAATGCTTGTGGAATGGATGTTTACAGATTTTCTGAAAAATTAAGACCTGACAATTTCCAAAAATATATAAGTAGCACAGAAAACGAGAGAAAGTTAGATAAGTTGTTTCCGCTCCTCCTGACATCGTCAGGTTGCAATCCTGACGCCGTCAGGTTATCCTGACAGAAACTGGTCTGCTTCATTTTTCTGGAAAAATTTTGGAAAAATTACACTTTTAAAATCTGGAAAAGTTCCTGCAAAACATCCATTATGACTCGATACAAGCATTTGACTCTAACAAACACACATATATATCATTTTCAATAATCGTAGTTCTCATGTTTACGTTCTTTTAAAAACGTGTGTAATCCTCCCTACACTTATCCTTTTTGTAAAATACCTTTATATATAATTAAGACGAGGTTAAAGACAAAATAAATCATTTTCACAAATTCAAACATGAGAATAGACAATCAATGAAAAGATACATGACACACAAACAGGCAAAAATTAATCATGGGTTGCCTCCCACGAAGCGCTTTTCTTTATTTATGTGTCTTGTAGCTAGACTCGAAGTCGTGCCCCTACGTACCTATGTAAGTAAGTTTATCCTCAATAATGTCATAGGGATCAAACTTATCTTTTAAGTTCGTAGTGGTACGCTTAGTCCGGTATGCCTTTTCAAACTTTTCTCCATTAGGGTCATAGATTGTCATCCTAATGTGCCATTCTCCATTACCATCACTAGGTGGTCTATCCAAATTCCACTTATGCTTAGGTTTCACACTCTCAACTTTCCACTTATTCATGACAAGATTGATGGGCAAGCTTCCTAGGAACTCGGTCATCCTCCTAAACATGAAGGCATCCTCGAACGGGTTCACTTCCATGTCCCTAGCCAATTCTTGTTCATGGAAAGTTGAATTACTAACAAAGGCCTTTTCTAGATAGAAATGTCATTGGGGACCTATAAAATCTTTATTAATAAAAGGCCCATATCTAGATGGCGTTTTATCTAACATGATTTCATGGGGGATTTCTTCCTCCTTGTAGTAGATATGCTTTTTACTAACAATGGGCATGTCGGGTCTTTATTCATGTCTAGCACATGGAAATCCGCCAAAAGAGTCAATTCACCTACGTGTACTACCATGTCTTTTATCACTAGAACAAAAAGTGGATTTGGCTACACCCAATAAGTGTGACGATATACATATAGTCACACATGTTTTTTCGAGCGTGTGTGACTAAAGGTCGCGCGACCATAGGTACCCTACGGTCACATGTTTCACTTTTTTTAGTCTCTATTACAAAACAGTAACCAAAACCTTAACATGTGTGACTAATTTGGTACAAAGTTTGTTAGATTAATTAGTATTAGTGACCATAAACACTGTATAGTCACACAAAGCATTTTTTTTTTTGTATATTTAGTCACATACAATTAAGCATAAAGTGGCCAAAAGTGTTAATAAGTGTGACCATATGGTGTTTAAAATGAAGAAATATGTATTTTTTGTGACTATTGTTCATCCAATGGCCACTTGAATTTGATGTTTGTGTGGCCTTTTCTAACATTTAGTCACACAAAGCACGTTTGTTTTGGGTATTTAGTCACATACAATTAATCATAAAGTGGCCAAAAGTGTTAATAAGTGTGACCATATAGTGTTAAAGTGAAGAAATGTGTATTTTGTGTGACTATTGATCATCCAATGGCCACATGAATTTTATGTTTGTGTGGACTTTTCTAACATTTAGCCACATAAAGCATATTTCTTTTGGTTATTTAGTCACATAAATATAATCATAAAGTGGCTAAAAATGTTAATAAGTGTGACCATATGGTGTTTAAAGTGAAGAAATGTGTATTTTGTGTGACTATTGATCATACAATGGCCACATGAATTTTATGTTTGTGTGGCCTTTTCTAACATTTAGTCACACAAAACATGTTTCTTTTGAGTATTTAGTCACATAATTAATCATAAAGTGGCCAAAAGTGTTAATACATGTGACCATATGGTGTTTAAAGTGAAGAAATGTGTGCTTTGTGTGACTATTGATCATCCAATGGCCACATGAATTTTAAATTTGTGTGGCCTTTTCTAACATTTAGTCACACAAAGCATATTTCTTTTGGGTATTTAGTCACATACTATATAATCATAAAGTGGCCAAAAGTGTTAATAAGTGTGACTATATGGTGTTTAAAGTGAAGAAATGTGTGTTTTGTGTGACTATTTATCATCCGATGGCCACTTGAATTTTATGTTTGTGTGGCCTGTTGTAACATTTAGTCATACAAAGCATGTTTGTTTTGTGTATTTAGTCACATACAATTAAGCATATAGTGGCCAAAAGTGTTAATAAGTGTGACCATGTGGTGTTTAAAGTGAAGACATGTGTGTTTTGTGTGACTATTTATCATCCAATGGCCATTTAAATTTTATGTTTGTGTGACCTTTTCTAACATTTAGTCACATAAATTTGGGTATTTAGTCACATACAATTAAGCATAAAGTGGCTAAAAGTGTTAATAAGTGTGACCATATGGTGTTTAAAGTGATGAAATCTGTGTTTTGTGTGACTATTGATTATACAATGGCCACATGAATGTTATGTTTGTGTAACCTTTTCTAACATTTAGTCACACAAAGCATATTTTTTTTGGGTATTTAGTCACATACAATTAATCATAAAGTGGCCAAAAGGGTAAATAAGTGTGACTATATGGTGTTTAAAGTGAAGAAATGTGTGTTTTGTGTTACTATTGATCATCCAATGGCCACATGAATTTTATGTTTGTGTGGCATTTTCTAACATTTAGTCACACAAAGCATGTTTTTTTTTGGATATTTAGTCACATACAATTAAGCATATAGTGGCCAAAAGTTTTAATAAGTGTGACCATATGCTGTTTAAAGTGAAGAAATATGTGTTTTGTGTGACTATTGTTCATCCAATGGCCACATTAATTTTTTTGTTTTTGTGGCCTTTTGTAATATTTAGTCACACAACGAATTAAGCAAATTGTGACAAAAAAGTGTTAATAATTGTGATTATATGCATCTTTTAGTCACATATTAGAAATCAATATATATCAAAACAAATTCAAATATATATATATATATATATATATATATATATATATATATATATATATATATATATATATATATATATATATATATATATATAAAATATTCAAATACAATAAAATTAGAATGTATATAAAATTGTAATGTCGTACATACTTGAATGTACTTTAGAATATTAATGTAAACACAAATATAACACCAACAACTTCAATATTATTGATTAATAATACGAGTACTCTCTTACTACTAGGGTTTACAACCTTGAAGCTTTTCTTTAGACGGCTAGAGTATTGGTATATGCTTGACCTAGCTAGGATATGTAACAATTCGCATTTTTAGGATTTCTATCCATTCTCAAATTTTTACTATTTATCTCGAAAAATTACTATTCACTTTCACTATTCATCCCGTAAAATTTTTATTTCACATTCTCGTAAGTTAAATTATGAATTAACTACATTTTTTGTCCTTGTGGTTGTACCTGGATTCCACTTTTGGTCCATTTGTTCAAAAAGTAGCGATTTTAGTCCAAAATGCATAGTTTGGTTCCACTTTTGGTCCATTTTTCTAACGAAGTTAGTTCAGTTAGTTAAGTCGTTTGCAACGTTAGTCCTTTATAACGGTCGTTTGCAACGTTAGTCCTTTATACCAAAGATCTTTTGCAACATTTGCAACGTTAGTTCTTTCAGTTAGTTAGTCATTTAAATAAATTTCTAAAAAAAAAATCGGAAAAAAAAATTTAGAAAACAAAATAATAATTTTTTTTTCTAAAATAAAATTCGAAAAAAATTTCTAAATATATTCAAAAAAAAAATCTGAAAATATATTCTAAAAAAAACCTTTTTTTCCAAAAAAAATTTCGAAATATATTCTAAACAAAAAACTTTTTTTTTTCGGAAAAAAATTCTAAAAATATATTCTAAAAAAAAAACTTTTTTTTTCCGAAAAAAATTCTAAAAATATATTCTAAAAAAAAACTTTTTTTTTTCCGAAAAAAATTTCGAAATATATTCTAAAAAAAAACTTTTTTTTAAAATGTATATACATTGAAAAAACATTTTTTTTAAAAATGTATATACATTTTTTCTAGAATATATTTCGAAAATTTTTTCAGTGTATATACATTTTAAAAAAAAAAAGTTTTTTCAATGTATATACATTTTTAAAAAAAGTTTTTTTTAGAATATATTTCGAAATTTTTTTCGGAAAAAAAAAAAGTTTTCAGAATATATTTTTAGAATTTTTTTCGGAAAAAAAAAGTTTTTTTTTAGAATATATTTTCAGAATTTTTTTCGGAAAAAAAATTTTTTTTTTCGGAAAAAAAAAAGTTTTTTTTAAAAAAAAGTTTCTTTTTAGAATTTTTTTCGGAAAAAAAAAGTTTTCTTTTTAGAATATATTTCGAAATTTTTTTCAAATTTTATTTTAGAAAAAAAAATTATAATTTTTTTTTCTACTTTTTTTTTTCCGAATTTTTTTTTAGAATTTTTTTTAAAGGACTAACTAACTGAAAAGACTAACGTTGCAAATGTTGCAAAAGATCTTTGGTATAAAGGACTAACGTTGCAAACGACCGTTATAAAGGACTAACGTTGCAAACGACTTAACTAACTGAACTAACTTCGTTAGAAAAATGGACCAAAAGTGGAACCAAACTATGCATTTTGGACTAAAATCGCAACTTTTTGAACAAATGGACCAAAAGTGGAATCCAGGTACAACCACAAGGACCAAAAATGTAGTTAACTCTTAAATTATTTTAGTAATATCCTGAGAGTTTGACAATCGTTAGATCATCTTCGCAAAAGTTATTAAGAAAACATCATTTTAAAGTTTCGTTTTGGTCGGAGCACCATTTAAATATCACGCGCATAACGAAAATCAACTTTGACAATTTTCCTCACATCAGATTAATTTTTAGATCACTCATAATCAATTTGAGAATTTTTAAGATTTCATTTAAATGTTTCCAAATAAACCTTGAGCCGCACGAGACTAAACTTACGTTTTAAACAATTCTACTTAGACCCAGACTTAACCATTCCTGCACTGTATTTTCTAAGATGTTTAGAAACTTTTACATTTTTGAAAAATTCAAACATATTTCCCTCCTCCTTTGACCATAAAGAAATTAACCTTGTACGTTCTACATTTTGCTTAAATCGCGTAACTTTTAGACTTCACGTATAACTGTTAAGTTATCCCACATATTACGAAAACCACATTTTGACATCTCATATCACTTATAGACTAATTTTAGTCTACTTAAAATAAATTCACGATCATTTCCCAGAAATCTCGTTCTTTTCTGATTAATTGCATTTTACGCGTTTTTGACCCGTGTTTCGAGCTTTAGGCAGCGTTTTTGCACCCATTAAACTTATCACTCATTTTTATAAGATAATAATGAGTAGATTTGATCCAGACGGCGTCAGGGGCTGAAGAGGACAGCGTCACAAGCTTAAGGTGACGCCGTCGCAAGACTAACGTGGCCAAGACGAAACCCTAATGACGGCGACACGACGGCGACACAAATTATAAGGTGACGCCGTCGCAAGTGTAATCTTATATATAGAATCCAAATTTTTCAGTTTTAGAGGGTAGTCTTTGGAGTAAACTTTTGGAGTAAAACCTAAACCGAACCAAAGCTGTCTTGTGCAGTATTTTTGGTTCCAAACCCTATCTTACACCAAGATAAGTTCTTTACTTCATTAATTTAATTATGTCTTCAATTATTTGTGTGTATGCTTGCATGTTCTACATGTCCGGCTAATTTATTTGTGTGTTTGCTTAGGGAATATGAAACTTAATTATTGAATATTGTTTGGTTGTCTCTTATCTTAATTGTTAATGATCTAGTAATGCGATAGATCATTCGTTGGTGCTTGATTAATCTTTGTAAACCTTAGGCTATAACACCTAGAGTAGTTGTAGACTAAACCATCCGAAGAGTGCCTTAGAGTTAGAGTTTATAATTCCTAGAGATTTTGTAGATGAGACCCTTTGGTATGTTCAAAGAGTTAGGGATAAGCGCATACCCTACGACTTTAGACACACAACACGATTAAGAATAAGGACATGACAATTCAACCATCAATAGGAGATAATTAAGGAGTAATAAAACCTAAGTAAACACATCTTTAAACCATCATACGAGCACACAATAACTAGACATAGACTACCACCACCTTAGTTTAGATAATTAGATAATTAGAGTAATCAGTAGAAATACCAACCCCCAAATCCAAACCCCGAGATTCGTACTTTTCCATTTTCTAAAAAACATAAAAAGATAAAAAAAATAATGTTCTTCAACCCCAACCTTAGCGTAGTAACTTCTCACTAGCATTCCTATTCCCCTAGAGAACGATAGCAATTCCCGTGGCTTACCCTAATACTACACTACAACGATTAGGTTCACTGCGTAGGGTGTTGAAAAACTTGCTCGACGAAAAGGAAGTTCCTTTGACCCCGAACGCGCTGCGTAAGCGTATCAAGTTTTTGGCGCCGCTGCCGGGGAAGAATAGCTAGTTAGTAGTCCACCTCGTTTGGGTTTCTTTGCTTGATTCCTATCAGGTAAATTTTCCTCATTTTTTAGCTTTCTCATAGTCTATCCCCCTTCTTCGTGACATTTGTTCGTAATCCCATCACTTTTCATCATGGAAGGTGATAACCCACCACCATTCATCAACCTACCACCAAATGACCCGCCAAGAGCCCATACTCTTGGTGAATACTCGAGACCAAGCCACCTAGGCTATAGGAACACCATTGAGCTTCCCGATCAAGATCAAATTACGGCCCTGCGATCCGACACCATCCGGTTGGTGCAAAACGGATGTGCATTCCATGGACTTCGTTCGGAAGATCCTAATCAGCATCTTAAGGATTTCCTTAAAATTGTCGATTCCATTGACCTTGATGTTACTACTCGGGAGACCACGCGCCTGCGTCTCTTCCAATTCTCTCTACGGGACCAAGCTAGTAATTGGCTTGAGCGACTTCCCGCCGGCTCCATCTCAAGTTGGGATGATCTCACCTCTCGCTTCCTTGCTCAATTTTTCCCACCGGGGAGAACCACAAAACTTAGGAATGACATCTTGATGTTCCAACAACGTCAAGGTGAATCTCTCTACGAAGCATGGACTTGATTCAAGGACTTACTTCATAAAGTCCCTCATCACGGCATTGATCTTTGGTTCCAAGTCCAAATCTTTTATGATCATGTCAACTTCCCCACTAAGCGATCCATTGACCAAGCGGCCGGTGGAAAACTTAGTGATCTCACAGCGGAAGAATCATGGGGTATAATAGAGGACCTTGCTCTCGATGACAACGAAAGTTGGAATGACCCCCGTGAGTTACCCAAAACCGTTAAGGCAATCTCCTTGCCTCCCATTGACTCACAACCTTCCGACCGTAGGATGCTCGAACTTGAAGATCAAGTTAAATTCCTTATGAGCTCTTACGAAAATCCTAAGTCTTCACATCAAGTGAATAAAGTCACTCTACCTTGTGAGTTATGTAGTGGTCCCCATGACACTCGTGATTGCACAAGATTCCCCGAACAAGCTTTTGCGGACCACGCCTCTACGCGTACCGACGGAGCGGGAGAGAAGTGGTACACTTTCAAGCCCGAAAAAAATAACTTAGGAAATTCTTACAACCCCTCGTGGAGAAATCACCCTAACCTTAAGTGGAACCAAAACTCAAGCACACCCCAAAGCTCATCTAGTCCACCTAATAGGTTCAATTCTCTAAACGCCGGGAACCCCACTAATCTTGAGGCAATTGCATCTAGATTCATGTCATCTCAAGAGACTCGATTGACTAAGCTTGAAGCCGATTTTAAGCGAAGACAAGGCGAGATGACAAACAAGCTTGATGTCCTCTTAAAGGCCTTTAATGAACGGGAAATTGGAGAACTCCCAAGTGATACTATAAAGAACCCAAAAGTGAATTCGATTTCGTCGACTTCACGTTCTTGTTCATCATGGGAGAGTGCACATCCATGTCCCTCACACCCAACGGTTCACTCGGTAAATGCTATCGATAAGGGTTCCAAGTAGTCCAAATTTAGGTACCAAGGCCCTGCACCATTGGTAGAACCTACTTTTGAGAAACCCGTCAACCAAGAACCCAAACCTAATCTAGAAGAGGAGTACAAGGAACTCCATCAGGAAAATCCGGTTCTTGAAGTCTTAGCTCATGCACCTTAATATAATGCTTTAAAAGAAAAATATGAGTTAGAACTTAAACTTGGAAAACATGGGTCCGCCTTTGTGCGAAATAATCTACCTAAGAAGTTAGACGATCCTGGGCTATTTAATCTTCCGTGTAGGCTTGGAACTTCCAAACCTCTCGATGCTCTAGCCGACTTAGGATCATGCATCAATCTTGTTTCGTTGTCTCTCCATAGAAGCCTTAACTTAGGTAAGATAGAACCAACGGAAACCATCTTAGGTCTATTGGACGGTAGTGTTTCGTATCCAATAGGGATAATTAAAGACATGGTATTACACGTAGGAGAGTTAACTCTTTTGGCCGACTTCCATGTGCTTGACATGAATAAGACCTGACATGCCCATTACTAGTAGGAAGAGGATTCTTAGCTACTGCTAGTGCCATCATCGATTGTAAGATGTCCAAGATAGTGGTAGGAGAAGGGAGTGCTAGGTCAATTTACGATGTCAAAAGACATACGTACTACAAAGAAGAGGAAATCTCACATGAGATTAGGATGGATAGAACGCCTTCTAGGTATGGATCTTGGATAGATAAGAACCTCATAGGTCCCCAACGACCTTTCTATTTAGATGATGCCTTTGCTAGTAAAGCAACTTTCCATGAAAAAGAGATGGCTAGAGACATGGAAGTGAACGCGTTCGAGGACGCCTTAGTATTTAGGAAGATGACCGAGTTCCTAGGAAGTTTGCCCATCAACCTCGTCATGAATAGGTGGAAAATTGAGAAGCCTAAACATAAGTGGGATTGGAATAGACCGCCTAGTGATGGTAATGGAGAGTGGCACATTAGGATAACAATCTATGATCCCGATGGAGAGAAGTTTGAAAAGGCATATCGAACCGAACGTACTACTAGGAACTTAAATGATAAGTTTGATCCTTATGACATTGTTAAGGATAAGCTTACTTATATCGGTACGTAGGGGCATGACTACGAGTCTAGCTACAAGACTCATAAATAAAGAAAAGCGCTTCGTGGGAGGCAACCCATGCCTAATTGTTTGCTTGTTTGTGTCATATATCTTTTATTGATTGCTTATTCTCATGTTTAAATTTGTAAAAATGCTTTATTTTGTTTTTAACCTCGTCTTAATTGCATATAAAGGTATTTTACATAAGGGATAAGTGTAGGGAGGATTACACACGTTTTCAAAAGAAACGTAAACATGAGAATTGCAATTAATTAAAAGATATATATGTGTGTTTGTTCGAGTCAAATGCTTGTATCGAGTCATAATGGATGTTTTGCAGAAATTTTTCCAAATTCTAAAGATGTAAATTTTCCAGAATTTTTTGCAGAAAATCGCAGACCAGTTTTTGTCAGGATAACCTGACGGCGTCAGGAAGGAGTAAAAACAACAGATTACTTTTTTCTCGTTTTCTGAGCTACTTATAAATTTTTGGAATTTTTCAGGTCTTAATTTTCCAGAAATTCTGTAAACATCCATTCCACAAGCATTATATCCTAGTTTAGTAGAGTCTTATATATATATTATTACCGCCGATTTTACACGAAGGTTTCGCTTGTTTTCTTCAAGTGTGCAGGTTTTGTTTATCAAGAAGAAGATACATAAGGTTGGAAGGAGCTTTTCACGCATACATTCTTCTTGGAAAGAATTTCACCACTACTTCACACACGGATCCTACCGAGCTAATCAGGGGAGTATTAGTTTCTTTCATCTTTTATTACCTTCCATTATCCTAACTTTGATACTTTCGGGGAACATTGGGGACAATGTTCAGTTTAAGTGTAGGGAGGGAAAATAAAACGGGAACTTTAAAACTATGCTTATCCTTGATTATTTTCTTTGTCCAATAGCATTTGCGTAATAAACCATGAGAAAATGTCAGTTAGGGTAATTTTGGCACCAAATTTTTAATTTTTCATGACATATAGGAGTGGGACATTAGTCTTAATAAAGCGTCTCACGGATAGGAAGTTGCATGACTAGCACAAAACCCTTTACCACTTAAATTCCACCCAAAATGTGAGGATCGCCCTTAGATTAGTAGGAATTAAAGCATTAATCTTTAATGCTTAGAGTGTGAACCGGTAGTATAATAGATTCTAGAACTTGTTTTGTGATGCATTCCGAGATCGCTAGTAAGACTACACTTGTGTAGTTAGGAATAACTAAATGATAAGAGGCATTAGGATAACCCTTGTTTGATACCCGTAATATAATTACTTCTTCCACATCGGTTGAGTAATTCCCCCACACCTTTGCGTTGTACTCATCTTTAGTACACGATACCCCTAGTTAACCCCTCAGAGCCTATCCTTTTCGTGGTTCTCGTGATGTTTCGGTTTTCCGGAATATCAGTGAAGAGCATTGTTTACACCCCACCCCCAAATGTACACCCAAATCGCCTTAGCCTACCTTGTATGCACTCACTTTTAGTGCATTATTGTTATCATTCAAAACCCTTAGTTCAATTATCTATTTGCTTGCATGAGTTGCTAAGTCGAGTCATATCCTTTGTATACAGTTTTGGGACGATTGGGACTCATGGGTAAAGTTAAAGTTTATGAAATGACTGGAAGGGAACATTAATTCAAATTCCCTTATTTGCGTAATAATGTACTCCAAGTGTTTTGATCTTTTCAATTTGGGTCAAATTAGTGTTAGAGTAATAAAAACTCAAGTGTATGGATGTTCTTATAAATCCCTATCATTTTGATGTTACCGTAGAGGATGGTAGAGTAAAAGTATATGAAAAAAAAAAAAAAAAAAAAAAAAAAAAAATACGGGCTACCATCCAAATCGAGTTTTTTACTTGACCATAACATTTACAAAAATTAATTAACAAAGTGTGTACTTTTAAAAATAATTAACATAATACTTGTATTTTTATTGTTTTCCTTCTCCTTCTTTTGAAAAAAGAAACCTCGTCGTCTGGTCATCTTCAACGTCCTTATACACTTCATCCTCTTCATTGCCAACTCCTTCACCATTATCAATTGAATGAACTTTATGTGTTCCAACGTCATGATTCCGACGACTACAAAATACAATATCTTACATTTGTGTTGATTTAAAACCAATACGTATGAAACCCAATAACACAACAAACTTAGGAGCAATCTAAAAACGATAAGTATCAGGGCCATCCGAAAGTATCGTACGTTCGTATTGATTTGCTCAAATGCATCGGAAACTCCAAAGGAAACCAGTTGAACCAACATATATTGACTGACATCGTATTCGTACTGGGGACATTATGTTTTCTTTTGCTCGTAACTGATTTTTTCGAGTGGTGACATCGGAATCATGCCATACATCATCATCGTCGCCGGTGATATAATCGGCAATGACGAGGACGTAGGAGATGAAGACGTCAATTTAGATTAGAACAATGGCTGATTTTATTTTTTGTTATCATTAGTTTCATTTATTTGATATCAAGTTGATATTTGACGAGACGATATGCGTGATTGTTGCAAATGCCCTCATCGTTCACTATCAGTTCGTGTGAATCCCTTTCATAAATTCATAGCATTTATAATGCATTTGATTTAGCGGATCAATATGAATGAAGAATACTTTTTTGCATGAACTTTGTGAGCATTAAGGTTGGCATATTGTTCGTTAGCTGTTGTGATATTAGTCGTCTGAATCATGACGTTGGAACACATAAAGTTCATTCATGTAATTATGGTGAAGGAGTTGGCAATGAGGAGGATGAAGTGTATAAGGACGTTGAAGATGACCAGACGACGAGGTTTCTTTTTTCAAAAGAAGGAGAAGGAAAACAGTAAAAATACGTATTATGTTAATTATTTTTAAAAGTACACACTTTGTTAATTAATTTTTGTAAATGCTATGGTCAAGTAAAAAACTCCATCCAAATCTATCTTTAAATTTATGTTTGTTTATTTCAGTTTTCTAGAGTTTAGAGTGTCGAGTCTTGGCTTAGCAACGCCATTCTTCGTATGCATGTAACATAGAGATTTTTGACTTGCCACCACTAAATAGCCTATCCCACCAAACCTTTTGTTTCCCTACCGTAAGCCTAACATTACAACCCTTTAAAGACCTCTTTGATAGTCTTTCCTAGGTGCTTACGCCAAAGCGATGGAGGTTTGATCTATTCTCAAGCTTATGGTAATCTATGTACTAGGACCGGTTAATAAGTGTTTATCTTCCATTTCCAACTTGTTATATTTCATATACACCCGAGAGATGTGAGTATCCAAACACCCCATGTGAGGTGCTAGTATGTAATTTTCGTGCTTGTTATGACTTTTGCGGGGCTTATATGTGTTGTGGACTATTTTAAACCAATGCTTCATGACCCCTAACTTATAAATTAATTGGCTAAAAGCACATTTGCTTGAGGACAAGCAAATACCAAGTGTAGGGATATTTGATAAGGTTTTAAAATGTACCTTTTTGAGGGGTCGTTTAAGCCCTTATTTGATCACTTTTGTATCCGTTATTACTTAATATCGTTCCTTTTCACTTTTTAGGTCTCTTGAAGGCAAATTGCTGGAATGGCACTTATTTGGACAAAAAGGCGCGGATATACGAAGAAAATGGCCAAAGTCAATAATCGAGACACTCAAGCTGCTGAAATACAAGGGGACGGCGTCAGGTGTTAATCTGCGATGCCGTCGGAGCATTTTGTGACGGCTCAGGTGTGAAATCACTTATTTTCAAGGGACGGCGTCAGGCTTTGGAAGAGTAGGTCGTCGCAACTCAGACGGCCTAGATTTGATCCAGACGGCGTCAGGGGCTGAAGAGGACGGCGTCACAAGCTTAAGGTGACTCCGTCGCAAGACTAACGTGGCCAAGACGAAACCCTAATGACGGCGACACGACGGCATCACAAATCATAAGGTGACGCCGTCGCAAGTGTAATCTTATATATAGAATCCAAATTTTTCAGTTTTAGAGGGTAGTCTTTGGAGTAAACTTTTGGAGTAAAACCTAAACCGAACCAAAGCTGTCTTGTGCAGTATTTTTGGGTTCCAAACCCTATCTTACACCAAGATAAGTTCTTTACTTCATTAATTTAATTATGTCTTCAATTATTTGTGTGTATGCTTGCATGTTCTCCATGTCCGGCTAATTTATTTGTGTGTTTGCTTAGGGAATATGAAACTTAATTATTGAATATTGTTTGGTTGTCTCTTATCTTAATTTTTAATGATCTAGTAATGCGATAGATCATTCGTTGTGTAGTTAATGCTTGATTAATCTTTGTGAACCTTAGGCTATAACACCTAGAGTAGTTGTAGACTAAACCATCCTAAGAGTGCCTTAGAGTTAGAGTTTATAATTCCTAGAGATTTTGTAGACGAGACCCTTTGGTAAGTTCAAAGAGTTAGGGATAAACGTATACCCTACGACTTTAGACACACAACGCGATTAAGAATAAGGACGTGGCAATTTAACCATCAATAGGAGATAATTAAGGAGTAATAAAACCTAAGTAAACAAATCTTTAAACCATCATACGAGCACACAATAATTAGACATAGACTACCACCACCTTAGTTTAGATAATTAGATAATTAGAGTAATCGGTAGAAATACCAACCCCCAAATCCAAACCCCGAGATTCGTACTTTTCCATTTTCTAAAAAACATAAAAAGATGAAAAAATAATCTTCTTCAACCCCAACCTTAGCGTAGTAACTTCTCACTAGCATTCCTATTCCCCTAGAGAACGATATCAATTCCCGTGGCTTACCCTAATACTAAACTACAACGATTAGGTTCACTGCCTAGGGTGTTAAAAAACTTGCTCGACGAAAAGGAAGTTCCTTTGACCCCGAATGCGCTGCGTAAGCGTATTAGTCATCTTATCTTCATTTGGCCGACCTAAGGGGGGGGGGAGTCATCATTTTGGTGGCATCAGCCTAACCATGCTTCATTTTGATCATTACATGTGTCCTAACTTAACCATGGTTAATATTTAACCCAATATATGGTTAACCAAACTTACCCTCCTATAAATAGCAAGTGAAATTCATCCTAAAGACCTTCACAAGCTATTTTAGGTCGTTCATAGCTTAAATCGACCAAATCTTCCATCATTTGATCTATAAACTCCAAGTTTATGCAAAGAAGTTTCAAGTAGTAAGTTACTACATCAAATCTCTAGCAAGTTTAAGTGATTTTCTTGAGTTTAGATCCACTCAAGTCACTTAGTACTTCATCACCAAATCTTCAAGATCACAAGGGTGCCAAGGTGTAGAAAGCTAGCTCAATCCGAAGTCTTAAGTGATAAATCAAAGTCCTATCCTTACTTGTTACTCCTTTCTTAAGTGAAAGCCAAAAGTTGTAAGCAACTTATCACCACCATCATCTCATCTTTATTATTCATAATCTTAACTATTTCATGCTATATATATAGTTACTATGTTGATTCATGATGTACATATACTCAATCACATGTGTTAATTTACATATTGTCATAAAAGTAACAAACTAGTAAACTAGTCATATTCTACACATTTGAGACCATTAAAATAAGTAACCTATAGACTTTCTAGCTTACATACTATGGTAGACAAGATAAAAAGGTAAACATAGCAACTTAAATCACCCGAAACGGACAAACGAGTCAAAATTTATAGGCAAAAGAAGTTAGCGAAACCTAAACGCCAAAACTGCCATATTGAAACTGTTTTGGTTCTGCCATTTTAAAAGTAGTACTTCTGGTCCGAATCATCAAAAAGTTAAAACACCAAAGTTGTCCGAAGCAACGTTTTCCTTTAATAGCAAAGAATCTCAGACCTTGAAAACGCTTAAACAGGCCATTATCTTTCAAAAACATAAACTGCCCTATGTATAGTGTCACAACTATACTTTTGTCACAACTAAAAGCAAACCAAGAGGCCTAATGGCCATAAGCCAAGGCCACGGCTAAGGTCAAATATGAGTCTCAAGACCATGGTAGTCAAGACCAAAGTCACGGCAAGGCCATGGCTAAATCCTCAAGGCTTATTTACCCAAGACCGTTAACTAAGGTGTTAACTTGGCAAATCAATACCTACACAAACCAAACGACATAACTTTATATACTTACATTATCAAATGATCATATTTATGAAATGACGATACTTTTGATAACCATTATGATTTCTTAATCATAACCAAACAACCTTGTAACTTTTTTTTACAAACCATATGACACTTATGATATATTAACAAATCATATGTTTTATCTACTAAGTGCTACAATACTAGGGAGCTTCACGTGAGGGGTTTCATTTGGGTAAACGTATCGACGAGTTGCTGGATTTACGATTTAAAGTGTCCTAGCTCCTCGAACGTTTACTACATGACCTTTGAATTGTGATGGCCCGAACGGTAGTACGATATATATAAACTAAACACGTTTTCACAACTAGACCATTTCTATAAACGACATACACAAAAACCATGTACTACATCATGATCAACATAGAGACGTATATAGGTTTCTTATTTCTTACGCATTATTATTTCAAACCTAAGTCGCAACATCCTATTCTAGGTTGCTCGTAGAAGTTCACACGGAATATCCATCATTCTCATTATACATTTGATATCATTTACTCTAAGGTGAGTTCATAGCCCCACTTTCTATTACTTAATTGTTTTACAAACCCTTAGGGGAGATACATGCTTTATTTTAAACCGAACACATTGCTTTCAAAATGTATGCTTATCTGATTGTTTTATTAGCACTAAGTTACCGCATTTGCCAAACATAAGTCCCTAAATCATGAATCATTAACCACTAGTGAGAGTGGGCGCGAATATTGTGAATAGATCTATTGGGATTGACGAATCTTGTTTGTGTTGACCGGGTAGGCAAACAAACGCACTATATTTGAGTAACATTGGTAAAAACGGCAATTTTTACCTGAAAGGGCATGCACCAACATTTTCTCCAATTAATTTTGGAACACCTTAACGCCTTGATTGCATGATGCTTAGCCTAATAAAAATTGTTTTGTTTTCAAACCATTGGTGTGAGTCTATAGCTCACACTACCAACATAATATGTTCAACCATCAAACAAACTCTATGAATTTCACTCAACCTTTGTGTTGATAGTTTTAAGCATGTATTTCAGGTCCATATTGTACGAGGCTGGCACGGAGGAGCACGGATACTCAAGAAGGCTATAAATTATTTTATCATTCACAAAACATCAAAGACTTTATATTGATGTATTTTGTAAACCGTGAAACTACTGGGACCTCATTTTTGTAAACTCTGATATTTATATAAATTGAATGATAAATATTTTAAAACGACTCCATTAGAGTTCGTTTTCTATTGTTATGACTGTTGTGCCATGAAGTAACACCCAGTTTGAATTCCGCTGCGTATCACGAAGTTGGGGGTGTTACAAATTCGTATCAGAGCCACAGTTATAGAGAAACGGGTCTAATTGAGACTTAAACTATAAATACTTTTACAAACAAAATCATTTTATAGCCATCCGTTCTCCGTGCCTTCCATCCTCCAGATGATTATGTGACTTTTAGGCATTTTAAGCTATACAAACATACTAGTATATTGATATATACCCTTGACATAATTTCAATCATAAACAAAGTACTCAACATATCCGCGTATTCTTATTCTAAGGCATTACGGCACAATCATATTTTCCAAATCTCCCAATCATGCATCTACTCGTGCATTTTAGGATTACGAAACTTTATCCAAGACATTGTAACTGATTACAATGGTCTTTCCTACTTCCTAAACACTATGAGATACAGTGGTCTCTATTATATTCTCAGACACTGTGAGATACAGTAGTCTCTATTACATTCTCAGACATTGTAAATCCTATAGTGGTCTCTATTACATTCTCAGACACTGTAAATCCTACAATGGTCTCTATTACATTCTCAGACACTATAAATCTTACAGTGGTCTCATTTATTTCGCAAGACATTGTGGGTTACACAATGGTCTCTCTATCATTTCTCAAGACATTGTGGGTTACACAATGGTCTCTCCATCTTTTCTCAAGACATTGTGGGTTACACAATGGTCTCTCCATCTTTTCTCAAGACATTGTGAGTTACACAATGATCTCTCCATCATTTCTCAAGACATTGTGAGTTACACAATGGTCTCTTCATCATTTCGCAAGACATTGTAGGTTACACAATGATCTCTCTATCATTTCTCAAGACATTGTGGGTTACACAATGATCTCTCCATCATTTCTTAGACATTGTGAGTTACACAATGGTCTAATTTACTTCCCAGACATTGTAAGTTATATAACAGACTCTAGAAATTATCTTATAAAACCTTATGTGGTATTGTTTTTACATGAAACCCGTCACAGTCTATCAATTTCCCTAATGGAAATACAAGAAATAGGATTTCTAAAGGACAAAGTGACTCATCATCTACAAAAGCTGAAGTTCAGCAACTTTCTCTACATTCATCAAAATTCTCTTCTGAAACCTTCATTGTTAAAGGTTCGTGATTCTAGCCAAGTATAGACTATTTTAGAATTACTTAAGATTTCTTTTCCACACGTATCTACCCATACTATCTTCTATGCAATGTAATGTGAAAACATAGGTTACAAGTCTTTTATGGCCAGGACTTGCAACTGGATGGTTTGATATCACCTTTACTTAGTGGAAAATTTCTCAAAAGCTATGGACATATCAAGAGTATACCTAATTTAGGTATTTGAAAAACTTATCGAAGCTCGGCTAAATATAGTCTAGTCACCTATATTTAACCTAGGAATAGTGGAACATAGTCTGACTAACTATGTTCGACTTAAATTTTTCAAACACTGAGAATAGTTATACAAGTGTTATATTCAGGTTAATTTCCTACTTAAACTCGATAAACCACCATAATTCATTAAAAAGATCTAGAGACGCGATAGTGTTTTACCACTCAGCGAGATCTTAACACTTATTTATACTACCTAATTTCATTCTTGAAAGTTTTCATTTATAAAATAATCCTAACTACTATCTTGGGATAGTCATCAAATCTTCTCGTCATTTCTTAGAAGTACTAGCCTGATTAGGTTTCAAGGATATCATTCCGCCATATTCTTTTAAAATTCACTTATGATTTTAAAACAAACTTGACTTCTCTACCAAAGAATAATGGTAAGCGTACACTACACTCTTCTAATCGTCAACATATCACATCATTATCTGAACTCCATTATAAGTCAGTATGTAAAACTTCACAGTACCACGTTTCTTTCAAACACTAGTTGACATAAACACTATACGATATAGCCTTCATCCCAAAACTACCTAAGACATGATCAACTTTGGAATTGGTTTGGATAACCACTTGCCACTATCAATACTTTCCTACAACGACAATTATTACATTATTATAAACTATTTCACATCAACAACATCTTATACCTTTAGATTATCAACTTAAGCCACGACCAAAAACTTAAAATGGTACATAACCTATTCTATGATCAGAAACTTGAGAACGCAAAGATTAAAATTCGGCGTATAACCTCATTTTTCTAGACACTTCCACATCGGATAACACACATTGAATTCCGGGACGGAATTCCCATTAAGGTGGTGAGACTGTAACAATTCGCATTTTTAGGATTTCTATCCATTCTCAAATTTTTACTATTCATCTCGAGAAATTACTAATTCACTTTCACTATTCATCCCGTAAAATTTTTATTTCACATTCTCGTAAGTTAAATTATTTTAGTAATATCCTGAGAGTTTGACAATCGTTAGATCATCTTCGCAAAAGTTATTAAGAAAACATCATTTTAAAGTTTCGTTTTGGTCGGAGCACCATTTAAATATCACGCGCATAACGAAAATCAACTCTGACAATTTTCCTCACATCAGATTAATTTTTAGATCACTCATAATCAATTTGAGAATTTTTAAGATTTCATTTAAATGTTTCCAAATAAACCTTGAGCCGCACGAGACTAAACTTACGTTTTAAACAATTCTACTTAGACCTAGACTTAACCATTCCTGCACTGTATTTTCTAAGATGTTTAGAAACTTTTACATTTTTGGAAAATTCAAACATATTTCCCTCCTCCTTTGACCATAAAGAAATTAACCTTGTACGTTCTACATTTTGCTTAAATCGCGTAACTTTTAGACTTCACGTATAACTGTTAAGTTATCCCACATATTACGAAAACCACATTTTGACATCTCATATCACTTATAGACTAATTTTAGTCTACTTAAAATAAATTCACGGTCATTTCCCAGAAATCTCGTTCTTTTCTGATTAATTGCATTTTACGCGTTTTTGACCCGTGTTTCGAGCTTTAGGCAGCGTTTTTGCACCCATTAAACTTATCACTCATTTTTATAAGATAATAATGAGTATATTGACGAGTTTAATCATTCCTATAAGTTTCATATTTTTACGATACCCGGTTTTACGTTTTATGGCTTAACGGCTTACAGTTAGCGATTAACGGAACCAAAACTCACTCCGTAACCAAGATAATACCAAAACTATCCACCTAAGTCATCTTATCTTCATTTGGCCGACCTAAGGGGGGGAGTCATCATTTTGGTGGCATCATCCTAACCATGCTTCATTTAGATCATTACATGTGTCCTAACTTAACCATGGTTAATATCTAACCCAATATATGGTTAACCAAACTTACCCTCTTATAAATAGCAAGTGAAATTCATCATAAAGACCTTCACAAGCTGTTTTAGGTCGTTCATAGCTTAAATCCACCATATCTTCCATCATTTGATCTATAAACTCCAAGTTTATGCAAAGAAGTTTCAAGTAGTAAGTTACTACATCAAATCTCTAGCAAGTTTAAGTGATTTTCTTGAGTTTAGATCCACTCAAGTCACTTAGTACTTCATCACCAACTCTTCAATATCACAAGGGTGCCAAGGTGTAGAAAGCTAGCTCAATCCGAAGTCTTAAGTGATCAATCAAAGTCCTATCCTTACTTGTTACTCCTTTCTTAAGTGAAAGCCAAAAGTTGTAAGCAACTTATCACCACAATAATCTCATCTTTATTATTCATAATCTTAACTATTTCATGCTATATATATAGTTACTTTGTTGATTCATGATGTACATATACCCAATCACATGTTTTAATTTACATATTGTCATAAAAGTAACAAACTAGTAAACTAGTCATATTCTACACATTTGAGACCATTAAAATCAGTAACATATGGACTTTATAACTTACATACTATGGTAGACAAGATAAAAAGGTAAACATAGCAACTTGAATCACCCGAAACGGACAAACGAGTCAAAAGTTATAGGCAAAAGAAGTTAGCGAAACTTAAACGCCAAAACTGCCATATTGAAACTGTTTTGAATCTGCCGTTTTAAAAGTGGTACTTCTGGTCCGAATCATCAAAAAGTTAAAACACGAAAGTTGTCTGGAACGACGTTTTCCTAGTACTTCAAGGAAGCTCGGACCTTGAAAACGCTTAAACAAGCCATTATCTTTCAATAACATAAACTGCCCTATATATAGTCTCACAACTATACTTTTGTCACAACTAAAAGCAAACCAAGAGGTCTAATGGCCACGGCTTAAGGTCAAAGCTGAGTCTCAAGACCATGGTAGTCAAGACCAAAGTCACGGCAAGGCCATGGCTAAATCCTCAAGGCTTATTTACCCAAGACCGTTAACTAAGGTGTTAACTTGGCAAATCAATACCAACACAAACCAAACGACATAACTTTATATACTTACATTATCAAATGATCATATTTATGAAATGACGATACTTGTGATAACCATTATGATTTCTTAATCATAACCAAACAACCTTGTAACTTGTTTTTACAAACCATATGACACTTATGATATATTAACAAATCATATGTTTTATCTACTAAGTGCTACAATACTAGGGAGCTTCATGTGAGGGGTTTCATTTGGGTAAGCATATCGACGAGGCGCTGAATTTACGATTTAAAGTATCCTAGCTCCTCGAACGTTTACTACATGACCTCTGAATTGTGATGGCCCGAACGGTAGTACGATATATATAAACTAAACACGTTTTCACAACTAGACCATTTCTATAAACGACATACACAAAAACCATGTACTATATCATGATCAACATAGAGACGTATATAGGTTTGTTATTTCTTTTGCATCATTATTTCATACCTAAGTCGCAACATCCTATTCTAGGTTGCTCATAGAAGTTCTCACGGCATATTCATCATTCTCATTATACATTTGATATCATTTACTCAGAGGTGAGTTCATAGCCCCACTCTCTATTACTTAATTGTTTTACAAACCCTTGGGGGAGATACATGCTTTATTTTAAACCGAACACATTGCTTTCAAAATGTATGCTTATCTGATTGTTTTATTAGCACTAAGTTACCGCATTTGCCAAACATAAGTCCATAAATCCTGAATCATTAATCACTAGTGAGAGTGGGTGCGAATATTGTGAATAGATCTATTGGGATTGACGAATCCCGTTTGTGTTGACCGGGTAGGCAAACAAACACACTATATTTGAGTAACATTGGTAAAAACGGCAATTTTTACCTGAAAGGGCACGCACCGACATTTTCTCCAATTAATTTAGGAACACGTTAACGCCTTGATTGCATGATGCTTAGCCTAATAAAAACTGTTTTGTTTTCAAACCATTGGTGTGGGTCTATAGCTCACACTACCAACATAATGTGTTCAACCATCAAACAAACTCTATGAATTTCACTCAACCTTTGTGTTGACAGTTTTAAGCATGTATTTCAGGTCCATATTGTACGAGGCTGGCACGGAGGAGCACGAATACTCAAGAAGGCTATAAATTATTTTATCATTCACAAAACATCAAAGATTTTATATTGATGTATTTTGTAAACCGTGAAACTACTGGGACCTCATTTTTGTAAACTCTGACATTTATATAAATTGAATGATAAATCTTTTAAAACGACTCCATTAGAGTTCGTTTTCTATTGTTATGACTGTTGTGCCATGAAGTAACACCCAGTTTGAATTCCGCTGCGTATCACGAAGTTGGAGGTGTTACAGGATCTCCTTTTATACACTAAGGAGATCTCTTACAGAGATAACTATGCATTAAGTATATCATATCTTCTATTGGTATAGAAGATATGCTGTTATAAACCTTACACGACATACTTAATATAAAACAGTACAAACGCAAACACTATCAGTAGTAACATTTGCACTATCAGTACTAACTAGTTAATACTTTTCAAACACCACTATCAGTACTAACTTTAATACTATAAGTATTAATTCCCAGAAGTGAATTTCCCAACAAGGATTTAGGAGAAGCTGCATACATTCTGGGAATTAAGATCTACCGAGATAGGTCAAAGCGGTTAATTGATTTACGTCAAAGCGCTTACATTGATAAAATATTGAAGAGATTCAATATGCAAAATTCTAAGAAAGGATATTTGCCAATGGAAGTAAAGCATGGCTTATGTAGCGATATGTGTGCATCAAAACCTGCTGAGGTGGCACGCATGCAGAAAGTTCCTTATGCTTCAGCAGTATGATCTATTATGTATGCTGTGAGATGCACAAGGCCAGATGTGGCGTTCGCTTAGAACATGACCAGTCGATATCAACATAATCCGGGTGAACTTCACTGGACTGCCGTTAAACATATTCTAAAGTATCTTAGGAATACGAAAGATATGTTTTTAGTGTATGGTGAAAATCCAGACACAGAGCTTGGTGTTATAGGTTACTGTGATGCGTCCTGGCAGTGTGATAAAGATGATACGAAGTCTCAGACGGGTTATGTCTTTGTCATCAATGGAGGAGTAGTTGACTGGAAGAGCAAGAAGCAGAGTACGATTGCGATGTCTGCGACAGAAGCCGAATACATAGCAGTTTCGGAAGCTGCAATGGAGGCTGTTTGGATTAGGAAATTCATTTCAGGGCTTGGTGTTATGCCTTCAATTGAATCGCCTATTGATATGTATTGTAACAATTCTGCTTCAATCATATTTGCCAATGAACCTGGAGTCATGAAAGGCACCAGACATTTTCTACGGAAGTATCACTATGTTCGGGAACAAGTCCGTGAAGGTGAAATAAATCTATTGAAAGTTCACACAGATGATAACTTAGCTGATCCTTTCACTAAGGTTTTGGCTAGAGACAAGCTTATTGGACTTGCCAATGAAATTGGACTTCGTTTAGATAATAGTTTCTTGCAGAACTGTGATTAGTATTTGGATAAAGGATATTGTAAACATTATTATTTTGATGAAATAAAGTTTGGATTATGTTTATTTTCATTTATAATATTGTTGTCCTATATTTGCATGTTTAATCCATGAGTAACTATGTTATTCTAAACTGTCCGTTGTCGATTAATGATATGGGAGTATCATTAAACTAAGACAAATTGGAGAGATATGGTAGAATATACTTGAAAGTATATTGATGAGAATGCATACCAATTTCAGATGATATTCAATGAATTGAATATAGGACTTATCCCAACTACATAATTTACTTTATGGATATTGTTATAAGTAAATTATGAATAGTTATCCTCAGACTTGAGATACCAGATAAATGTCATGAATGTAGTGCATTTATGTGGAGCAACTTAACGTTATACGTAACTGGTAGTCATAAGGGTTGTTTTCAGAACTGTTACAAAGTTTGTGGGTTAGTCTCGTAGTCAAGATAGAATTTGTTCCTTCAAATTTATTTGGAGTTTAATACTGCTGGGCCCCTCGTAGGGTTGACAAGATGTTTGTGCTGCCGCACCCAAAATCTCCCCTAAATATGTTTAGAAGATTCGGTAATCTTGGTCAATCACTTATAACGAGAAACATAGTAGTTTAATAAAGAATGACTTAATTTCACATCTTTATTTAACGTGATATTAGAAACAAAAGGATAAGAATAATGAGAAATCATTAAAAGGTTTTCAAGGAGCCTTACTCGAGTTGTACTAGAGGCATCGACGTGTTGCTAGACGCTAACCGATGTGATCACGCTATTAAGATATATCCAAGTGGGAGCTGTTGGTTTTATGGATATAAATTAGTAGACGTGAGTTAGGATCGAACTTGAGACCACGGGATTGCACACTTTGCGTTAAAGTTAATAATTTAATGTGATAGTTATATTTATTTATTAATTAAACGAAATAACTATAACGGACGTTAAGTAATTAGTTGTAATGGACAAATGGTCGTTAAATGTAATTGGAAAGGACTAGATTGCAAATATTGGGTAGGTTCCGGAATCCCCTTGTGGGATAACACCATCGATCGGCCAAGGGAAGGAAACCCAACCCAACTCAAACTCAAACTTGCTCATCAAGTTTAGTTTAGTATATATACAAGGCTATGGGTTTATAACCTTCCGATATAAAAGCTATAAGCTGCTTATATAACATAAGCATAAGTCCAACTAATAAGCTTAGCCAAACACCTCCTAACCAAATTTTCTTTTATCTTTTGTAGATATGTGCTCAAGTTACTCACATGTGGCTTCAAATTTGTAAGTAAAAATATGCATTTTCAATTACACAGTCAGCTTTGCAAAATATGTGAATGTAGATGTGTGTGAACTGTGTTTTGTACATTTGTTTGTTGTGTCGAGCTTGTGTAGATGTAATCACGGTTGGGTATGTAGAGGTAACCGGAAAGTTCACCCGGAGAAGATAACTAGAGAGACATTATCGACTTCGGCCATTGTGTTACCGGTGGTGACCGGACGACGGTGCCTCTGGTTTTTAAGCCTTAATTATTCGAGTCTAACACTCCATTTTTGCATTACTAACTTTACCTTAAAAATGTAGGTTTGATTGGTGGTTTGTTAAAATAATAAATTGTTTGCTTTCCTCTTCTGCACACAAAAAACAAGAATATTAAAACACTCCCAAAGTCGTCTTCTTCCTCTTTTCCTCACAGCCATACCTGAAAAATAAATAAATAAATAATACTCCCTCCGTCCTATTTTTATTGTCTCATTTAACTTTGACTAGTCTTTCTTGTTCAACTTTGACCATTAATATATTTATTTGTGTTATATAATACTTGACGATAATTATACCAAATGAAAAGACATTTAAAACCCAATACATTCATATATTTTTCATCAATTATTATATAACATAAACAAAAATAATTATGGTCAAAGTTGAAGAAGAAAGACTAAGAAAGTCAATAAGGGACAATAATTTTGGGACGGAGGGAGTAATAAAAAAGTAAAAAAAAATCACAACACACAAACACAAAAGGAAAAAAAAAAAACAAACCCACACCTTTTGTAAATGTTATAAATCTACTATTCTATTGATTCAATTATGAACTATCTAACTCTTTAAAAAAAAAAAAAAAAAAAAAAAAAACAAACTTTTTGTAAGCTGGTGGCTACGACGTCACAACCTACCAGCCGACCTCCGGTGTGGTATCTCGCGCCATAGACTCGAGCCAAAGCCTATGGCTTGAACCATGACGCACCGTGCTCTAATAAAATGCTACCGATGTTAATGTGATACTGATTTCTCACTCTTGATTATATAAAAAACATTAATGCCATACTCATTTCTCCCAACAATACATGCTCTACAAATCATACGCGTGAGATCACATTTCTTAATCCAAATCCATTAGGGGGTGGCAGTGGAAGGGGTGGCATTCGGTTTGCCCCAAACCACCGATCGGTAACACCGATGCCACCCCATCGGTATGGAATCAAACCGAACAAAATTGGTGAATAACCCCGAATTGGTGTGGGTGTAAAATTAATGTGGGGTACAGGTTTGAATGGCTTTGATTGGTTGGTGGATTAAGACCACATTTAATAAGCTATAAAATTAGATGAGGTATGATTGCCACTAAAAATTTATGGTTAGTTATAAGATAAGTATGAGATGAGATGAAAAGATATTATTGGTGGGTGATTAGGCTGCCCACAGTAGGGGGATTCAATCCCCCTACTTTTCCCTGCCACGTCAGCTTTCTCTCTCCAGCGACCTGCAGGCGATTAGGTGCCCCAGTAGGGGCGATTGGATTTTTTTTTTTTTTTTTTTAACAATTTTAACACAAAATAAAATTTCATTAATAATTAAAACGTTACATAATAATTCAAATAAAATTAAAACATTACGACAATACAACGACTAAACTAGTTTTGATTCTGACGATGCCAAATGTCTTCAACCAAATCGGCTTTGAGGCTAAGATGAGTTGTTTTGTCGCATATCTCCCTGGTAATTTTCAACGATTACACATGCGTTCTAATGGGATCATAAGAACGGTGCTGCTCTGCTGGAAAGAATACGGGAGATATCGCCGCTTGTTCGTCCTGAATTATCATATTATGTAATATGATACATGTGTACATTATATGCGATAGACGCTCTTTGTCAAACCCTCTAGCCGGATATTTAATCATTAGCCACTTCTTCTTTAGTACACCAAAAGCACGTTCCACATCTTTTCTTGCTGCTTCGTGCATCGTCTTATACAATATTCGTTTGTCATCATTCGTCCCTGGATTTTTAATGGACTTCATAATAACCGACCATTCCGGATATATCCCATCAGCAAGATAATATCCGCGTTTATAAGGCACGCCGTTAGCAACGAATTCCACATCCGGAGCTCTCCCTGTTTTGAGATCATTGAAAAGAGGTGATGCACGTAAAACATTTACGTCGTTATTCATCCCGGCAACACCAAAGAACGCATGCCAAATTCATAAATCTTGGGAGGCGATCGCTTCCAATAAAATGAAAGGATCCTGTCCGTGATCACCCCTACAAAATTGAGCTTTTAAAGCATGTGGGCAATTCGCCCACGGCCAATCTGTGCAATCGATGCTACCTATCATCCCTGGAAACCCATGAGTTTCGTAGTGATGAGCATAGAGTTTGTCAACGTCACTAACCGTCGGCTTTCGCAAATACTCTGCACCATATAACTCCATTATGACCTCACAAAATTTTTCGAGACACTCACGAATTGTTGACGCACCCATTTGCACGTATTCGTCTAGAGCATCAGCATTGACTCCGTATGCCAATTGACGGATTGACGAAGTACACTTCATCAATGGAGAAATACCTAGTACGCCTGTACAATTAGGAGTTTGTTGGAAATAAGGTGAATGATCGGTTATATCTCGGACAATCCGTGTGAATAGTCTTCGGTTCATACGGAAACGATCATGGAATGCTTGATAGCCGTATCTTGGGTTCTCGCTGAAGTAAGCATCCACTAAACGGTTATGAGCACCCACACGATCCCTAATAACTTGGGTTCGTGAGACCTTTTGTGATGCTTGAAAAGCCTCCCAACAGTCTTCCGCAAACATCATAAACTCGGTACTAACTTCATTTTCATCATCCGATGACGAATCGGCAATGAATAGCTCGTAAGAATTAAAACTCATAGTGTGTAAATATAGAGTAGGATTTTTTGGTTTGGATATAGAGAATGTGTGAGATTTGTGTGTAAATAAGTTGTATATTTATAGGATAGTTTTAGTGGTAATTTTTTTTTTTTTTTTTTTTACAACGGATACATTTTCTTTTTTTTTTGTTTGCACCTCAACGGCTAGCTACTTTCTTCCTTTGTTCTTGTCGATCGTTCACACGAACGATACATGTTTTTTTTTGCACGATCGATACAACCCACACCAAGGGGATCGATCGCCCTTGGTGCTCGATCGACACACGATCGACAAGGGATTCGTGTTACTGCGTGTAGCCTTAGGTATGAGAAATGTTGTTAGGCATGATTGACACACCATTATGGTTCTCGTTTCTTATTTTCTTTTTGTTTGTAGGTTTATTTCAAATTAAAGTGCCTTCATCGTGTTTGTCTAAATCTATATATTTTGTTGGTAGGTGTATTGTTATGTAAAATCAGTTCAGTTTGTAAAAAGGAAAAGTAAGTAGGGTGAAAGGATGAGACGTGGTTGGTAAATGCAGAGCAATCAGTACCATTATTGGTGGCAGTGGTGTACAATTTTCTTTCTTGTTAACAATGATACAGTAATTTCTTTGTTTCTATTCTTAGTTACATTGAAATAATTGAGATCATTTTTCTTTGGAAGACGATTCGCACATTCTAACTTTTTATTTGCATACTCAACTATGCAAGTAATTAATGCAAAATGTTAACACGGTACAAGTCTGACATGCATGAACTAGAGTGTACCAATCAATTTATAATGTGTACAAATCAATTCCCTTTTTCTTTCCTGTTAATTAGAGCAGTCATAATTAAGATCATTTGTCTTTTCTGCTCGTTAAAGAAACTTATTCAAATGGGACTAGTTATAATGTCCGTGCACGCACGTGATTTTGATGAAAAAAATTATTCTGTATTAATACTGAATATTATGTCTCTAAAAGTAATTGCGAATAATCATATAGTTATAAGTTTCGTGCACAAACGAAATTTACACATAAATCATATTTTTTTTAACATTTTAGTTCAGTATATACACATATAAGAATTTGCCCATGAAAATTGTGATATAAGTACAACTAATACCTGTTCACGAGTTTTTCATTATACATTAATATCAATTAGAATTTGGTAAAATATTTGTAAAAATTTATGTTAGGTAACTCAAGATTTTATTTTATTTAGCTGACAAATATGTTGATGTTGTTATTTAAATTTCACTACTTAAATTATGTTGTACATATGTTGCACGTTTAATAGCACATAATGAGCGTTGATAAAGTTAAAGTATACTCTTTAAAGTTTTTAAAATATGTTTTTCTAAATATCGTTATATAAATAAATAAGAATTGCATGAGTCATTGTTATAAGTATAATTGCGTATATTTATTTTTATATTAAAGTAACCCGTGCTTACAATTTGATAATTATATTCTTGCTTTCAGTAATTTAGCCATATTTAAAATGTAAAGTTGTGTTCACATAGGGTTAAACTTTTAAAAATGAAATAAATGAGTTTTTATTGAACGTATATAGTTAAAAAAATTTATACTTATAATCTTATGTAAATTTATATGTTGTTATTTTAAAACAGCCTATACATTGTATTTTTTAAAATATACAGTATAAAGGGTATAAAGTATAAAAAGGTATTTGTTTATAATTTAAAGTTATTAAAAAATATGAAGCTTATAATATTAAATTTAACTCTATATAATTTTTAAAAATTTAGGTATTAATGTCTTATTAATTACCTCCTATTTTTTTAAGTTTTTGTTTTTACGAATTTGACACTCATACTTTTATGTGTTTTTTTGTCAATCAAATTTTTCCAACAAATTTATTAAAGTTTGACCAAAGTCAATTTAATTTTGACTTTTATTAACCAATCACATCACACAATTTTGCTTACGTGGCGAAATCGAGCTTTCCTATTGGCCCAATTGTTTTTCCAATAAGAATGAATTGATAAATTCACTCCGAAATGATGTAATTCGTTTATTATATGAAAGGTGTGTTTGTTTTCTAAAAAAAGCTTTTTAATCTGAAATAGTCAGGCGCATTCAAAGTTTGGACAGGAAAGTGCGTTTATTTTTTCTCTGTCATTAACATGCGGTAAAAGCCGGTTAAGATTAAGATCACTTTTCTCTACTCATTAAGAGACGATAAAACGTATGATACTTTTACTGAACTGAGATGTTAAATGCAACATCTCTTAGCTTTGTTTTCTCTGCTCATTAATGTCTCATAACTTTGTTTTACTGTTTTGTTAACATGTCCTTTTTTTCATTTTGTATATTTTGTTCTTGTTCAGACTTTCGTTTTCATATGGAAGGTAGGTTTAGAAAAAGCACAACATATTTAAATAAAGAATGTACAATATGATAACATTTATGGGGCTACTGTTCGTGTTGAAACGTTAAATCAAAACTCGAACATGTTTTGATGGGTTGAGAATCTCAACCTAAACCCGACCCCTTAATTAAATGAGTTATCCATGTTGACGACTCATTTAACCACATCTCATTTATTATTGTATCGGTAGCAAGTCCGTGTTTTCGTAAAAAAAAAGTAAAGTAAAGTAACGCCCAATGCCGTCTTCCACGAGTTATGGGGACCCAATACCGTTTCCGGTGTATGGGGGAGGTTAAGATGTAGACAGCCTTACCCCTACCTAAGGTAGAGAGGCTGCTTCCAATTCTACCAAAGGTAGAAAGGACCTCCGGCCTTTTGTAGGGAGTGAGGATCGAACCCCTGACTTCTCGGTTGAGAGGCAAGTCCGTGTTTTTGTGACAAGTAAAAATGTTTCATCAATAATCTAGGACTTTTGGACATTTATATGTGAAAGCCTCTAAATTACTGTAGAGCCTTATGAAAAAAAACGTATTATGTAATAGTTTGCCATTGTTTCACTCTTTCCCTATTACCTCTTCATTCACTTTTTAAAACTCACATTTCTTTTATCCTTTTTTTTTTCACATACTAAGACGGTGTTTGACTGAGCTTATATGATAGGCTTATGAGCTTATTAGCTTATATATGTCAAATAGGTCTAAATTAAATGTTTGGCTAAGCTTATATGAGTGGCTTATCAGCTTATATAAAGGGTTTTTTGATAAGTCCCAAAAGTGTGGCCTTTTTAAGTGAGGTTGGGCGTATATAACATTTTACTTTATAAATTATAATTTTAGCCTCAATTATACCTAGTTTAGCATTTATATTTTTCAACTCATGTCCCTTATAGTCATTTACCAATCAAAACTAAACCAAACATTTGAGGTTATTAACTTATTAAACATAAGTTAATTCAAACACTCATCATGGGCTTATAAGCTTCCGATATAAGCCGTAAGCTTCTTATATAATATAAGCATAAACCCAACTAATAAGCTTGGCCAAACACCCCCTAACAAAATTTTCTTTTATCTTTTGATCTGTGCTAAAGTTACTCATGCGTGGCTTCAAATTTGTAAGTAAATATGCATTTTCATTTACACTGTTAGCTTTGCAAAATATGTGAATGTAGATGTGTGTTGATTATGTTTTGTGCATTTGTTTATTGTGTCGACCTTTTATAGATGTTATCGCGGTTGGATATGCAGAGGTAGCTGAAAAGTTCATCAAGAGAAGATAACCGGAGACTTTATCGACGTCGGCCATCGTGGTACCAGTGATGACTGGACGACGGTGCCGTTGGTTTTCGTTTCTTTCTTTTTCATTTTGCAACAATTATTAATGATGCTACATCTGTATATAGACTTCGCATTATTTATTTTTATAGGGTTGCAAGCTCCTTTTAAGCCTTAATTATTTTAGTCTAAAACTCCAGTTATGCATTACTAACCTTAGCTTAAAAATGTAGGTTTGATTGTATTACTACATTTCTCTAGATTTATATTTTCATTTTTATTTTTTTTTCGCCATTATGTTGGGTTTGAGGTATCGTGTGTATACTTGTGCATATCAAATACTTGTTTTACAAAAGGCTATGAGGTTGTTGTTATTTACTTTTTTTTTTTCTTAAGAGCGATGGATACAGTGTGGTGCCATGGGAAAAATGGCACTACCTCAGCACTTGTTGGCCATGACATTAGTTTTGGCTATCGAATCAAAACACTTTTTCCTGGCATAACATCAATTTTTTGGTGTCGTCGTGCATATATTTTTTTGAGTAAATTACATGGTTCGTCCTACTGGTTTACGTTGACCGACAAGTTTCATCCTTTGGCCAAAAAAGGTTTACCTTCCATACTTAAGTGGCAAACGCCATGTAGCATTAGGCGTCCACTCTAACGGGCTACACTAACCGGTGTTAGTCACCTGATTCGGTCGTTATAAATATAGCAATTTTAATTAAGTATTCTGTCAGAGGTAAGAATCACTTGAGGAAAGTGATAATTAATCTTCCAAAGTCATATTCCACGGCGAGATATGAATTGAAATTCATGTTTGTGTCCTTTGTTTGATGCTTGATTATCGAATATTTTTGGTTTGGTGATGCAGGTTTTACTGACCAGGTTTTAATATTTATAAGTATCTCGTTTACCTATGGTCTACCTTATGCACTAACGGGCAGTGTACCCGATCGTGTGTAGTGTAGTATTCGGTAAAACCGAGGTCGTCCCAAGAGCTATGTGAGCGGATTATAATTAAGTTTAGGTGTCACAGATTTTAATTGGTTTTAAAATTGAAATGATTAATTAACTACTAAAGCAAGAAATGCAAGAAAGCAAATAAAGGTGAGGGTTGTGATCAATAGAGGAGAAGTGTGCTAACCTAGTTACTCATCCTATCATGTTTAGTTCACGTTTAATTACTTCCAATTGCTTCAAGTGGGGGTTTAAGTCGCTAGGACATCATTTGGTCAGTTCGTCCTAACCTATCAGCAAAGGTTTCCACCGGAGATCAAACTACTACCCTTGAAAGCCCAGTTGTTTTTAGTCCCCTAAGCCAAGTCATTAAGTTCCGCTACATGAAAGATTCATAACAATGAGTGTCCGGGCGCTAGCATCTTAACACTCATCCCTAACTTCTTAATTTCTTCCAAACGGTAGGTGATCAGTTGGTCAAATCGCACAAACGAAGAAGGGTCGTCAGTTGGTCAATTCTTACCCTTCCCACTCAGTCTACCTACTTAGGGTCAGTTGGTCATATCTCCTAAGAAACAAGACACTACCGCCATTCAAAACTACCGAAACAAGGGCAGCTACCAACAAACTGTGTATGCATACACTAGAAACAATTATACGGAAGCAATGTAAACATAAACAAAACAATTAAGGAATCATAACTAGGCTAGCACCAGATGTGCTTAGCCGATAAATGTTTAACATAATGAAATACATGAATTGAAAGTAAAAGAAATGATAAATCGCTAATGCTTATCGTTAGGGAGTGATTTCTCCCTTGGAGATGGCTCCGTATGCTCCTTTAGATCTTCCTTCAGCCTCCTACCCACGTTCTCTGCTTTTGTGTGTGGAGTGAATGATGAGAAATGCATAATTTTGGGCGGTATTTATAGGCCAGATCTGGTTACAGCGTAACTTAAGTTGAGAGTTACGCCATAACATCCATATATTCTTATTTTTCTCTGGAAAAGCTGGTTACGGCGTAACATCTGGAATGAGTTACGCCGTATCTTCAATAAATCATGGTTACGCCGTATCTGTGGATAGAGTTACGGCGTATCTTGTAGCGGCGTGGAACATCATTTGACCTAATTAGTTACGGCGTAATCCAAAGATGGAGTTACTCCATAATCTTCAGTTGAGTTGGTTTTCTGAGTCACTTTTCTGTTACGGCGTAATGTGAGAGGAGAGTTACGCCGTAATTACTTCAAAATAGGCATATTATCATATATCTTCAATAAACTTTCCAAATCCGCGTCTCATTAGCTCCAATGCTCCTAAATTACCTGAAAGTGAAATATAGAGGAAAACAAGTGTAAATCCATATAAATGATATAAAATACGAGCATTATCAGGGGAAATTGACACTTAATATTCAGTACAATTTGATGTTATCAAATATTCCCCTACTTGAACTCTACTTGCCCTCAAGTAGACCTTATTAGATAGATTCCTAAAAAGATATCTCCCATTACCTGGAAAATATAAGTTTACAAATCCCTTATGCTAGAATAAAACAAAGTCGAACACCTCACGAAATGGGAACAAAACACTCAAATCTCTCAACTATTCTAAGTGTCAATTTCGGGGTGATCACTCAACGCACAGTCATAGCATGTATTCTATCATAAGCTTGACGGTTACACAAATCTCCACCACTAGAGTTAAGGACTAAACAATTCTCGAAGGCAATATGGGTTGAAATGACAAAGGTTAAGGGTAAGTCGTCATTACTACATGTCACGGCGAAGTGGACAAAATCAATGATACATGACCAAATCCATGGCCAAGACACCAAAGATTGCTCGCTGCATCACCTAGACACGCTTCATGACTAAAGGGTAGGATAAGACATGGGATAAAATTGGTGTAAAATAACATCAAGCAAATAGTCTAAATCTATAACCAAGTCATCACCACTTAACGTTCACCCAAAGTTCAAGTTTCAAAGCTAAGAAACTGGATCATGATATACCAGGTAAATGTGCCATTAGAGGACGTCATGATGGGCACATTACCTTTTCTTCAACTGTTGGCGCAATTACCAACTTCATTCTTCAAATGTGACCGAGGTGGCCTCCTCGATACTAAATCAATAATGAGCTCATAAACATAATGCTTATAACTTTGCATTTTACAATCAATAAATAACTATAACTATTTTTTTTAATCATAACTACTAAACATAGCATCCCCCACTTGAGATGAACAATATGAGAATTTCGGGGGGTCTTCAATGATCTTCAAAAATATGTCGTTGACGAAAGTGTGATTCCTGAACCTTTCCACTTGAACCTTGAACTTAGGCAAACAATGACTTCCCAATCACAAATAAAGACTACAGGTTAGGCTAAGGTGTATGGGTGTAACGAAATAATATGTTGGGCGGACAAAATGAAAGGAATGGCTCAGATGGGTGTATCTAGGGGTATCTTATACTAAAGGTGAGTGCAACAAAAGGGTTTAACATGGTGGTCGAGAAGTCGAGGTGACTAATCGATAGACACACAAGGATAGGCTTTTTGGATGATAATCCTATAATATTGCCTTCTTAAACTGAAAATTCCAAATACATCGAGCTAACTCAACATACCTTGTCTATGGTCTCGAAATAATGTAAAGGTCAAGTTCTAAAGTTTACAAGCTACCGGCCCACTCATAATTTGGTGGATTGGGGTAAAAATTTGGAAACGGATAAGGCTAATCTCACCATATAATATCAAGGGTTATAATGTGCTCAGCTAAGGTCTAATCTAGTTAGGTTAAGAACATATTTCTTATCACACACACGATATAATAAAGACGGTTATGCGTAGAGTGTAGTGAAAGAGAAAAACTTGAACAACCACCCTTCAAATGACGGGTTAAAAGAGTATTTATAGGCAAGGAGCTAGGGCAACACTCCCACTCCTTCCCTTTTCCTTATTGGGCTTGGGCCTAAGCTCATGGGCCTTCTACATAAGCTTAAGGCTAATAACAAACATAAAGGCCATAATTAAGCTAACTATTACATATGAGTCACTAACACTTGATTAAGGTTTAGGAGTGATTCCAACAGTTAAGAAAAACATGTCAAAATTAAAAATAGCATAATTTTTCAAAATAAACTAGAAAAATGAGGGCAAAATAAAGTTCAAGAGGTAATTCTACTCCCGTCTCCCCATTTGAAATGTATAAAGTCCCTTTTGTACTAAACGTTAAACAAAGGTGAAGAGAAAGTAGAATTAGAGCGAGAACTTCCCTGAAATTTGCTACGAAAAGGAAAGAAGGCTCACGAAAAGAATCGTGCCTTCGCATAAGCATTCACGAGCAAACTTCAATCCCTGAAATCACACTACCAACAAGCATAATTTTAAAAAAAGAAAAAGAAAAACGAAAATAAACCTAACTCACTTTCGTAGGAATCACAGTTGCATTTAGCGTATGCAACAAGCCTTTTAAACCACTTGGTATCCCAAGTGGACGAGTGTAGTCTCGTGAGGGCTTACAGGGAACATACCTACAAAGTTCATTTAAAAAATAAAAGGTTATTGCGTTTAAAAAGAAAGAATTATTACAGAGGATAGTTACGTCGTAACTCCTAGAAGGAGTTACGCCGTAATTATTGCAAAACCTGGCAGACGCTACAGGAGTGTAGCTATGGCGTAACCATTGCATGGGATTACACCGAAATTGGTAATGCTCTGGAGAGAAATGATGCAAGAGATGTGTTACGACGTAACCATAAGAATGAGTTACGCCGTAACTGTGGACAGATTAGGTCCCTGTTTAGCATGCTGAAGCAACTTTCTCTGATTTCCTGCACAAATTGTTAAAAACACAAAACCTAACAGAAATGGAAATAAAAAAAATGAAAGGGATAATTCGGGTTGTCTCCCGAAAGAGAACTTCTCTTTATTTACGAGTCTTTAAGTTAGACTCAAGGCCATGGGGCTTTATGCAGGGGCGAAGAATTCATCACCAAAAAGCTTACTAACATCCTATCCATAATAATTTTTTGCTCTATCCCCATTCACTTTGAAAAACTCCCATGCATTATTATAAACTTCAATAGTCCCATAAGGGAACACCTTACTCACTTTGTAGGGACCAACCCTAACGAGATCTCCTTTTTCCGGGAAGAGTTTGAGTCTTGAGTTGAAAACGAGCACCTCTTGCCCAACTTCAAACTTTTTATCCTTTATCCGCGTGTCGTGCCATCTTCTGGTCCTATCTTTGTATGCTTTGACATGATCGTAGGCTTTGTCCCTTAACTCAACGAGGCGATTTATTTGGGAAAATCAGTGTTCCTTGACTACGTCAGCCTCAAAATTAGCATTTTTGAGTGCCCAGTATGCTTTATGTTCTAATTCTACCAGGAGATGACAAAATTTTCCGTAAACGATCTTACTGCCATAAGATGCTCATCAAGGAAGGAATCACGAATAGTTTCTATGTCAAGCTCCTCAAGCTCAGGGTTTTCTAATCGAGATAGGTGATCAGCTGCTAAATTTTCTGCCCCCTTCTTATCCTTGATTTCAATTTTAAATTCTTGTAGCAACAGTACCCATCTTATCAATCTTGGTTTGGCACCCTGTTTACTAAACAAGTACTTCAAAGCAGAATGGTCAGTGTAGACAACAATTTTAGACATTACTAAATAAGACCTAAATTTATTAAAGGCATAAACCACAACAAGGAGTTCCTTCTCGGTGGTCGTGTATGTTCTTGTGCTTCATTTAAGGTTTTACTAGCATAATACATAGGTTTGAATTTTTTGTCTATCCTTTGTCCTAAAACAGCTCCCACCGCATAGTCACTGGCATTGCACATAAGTTCAAAATCGTTGTTCCAATCCGGAGCAATGATAATATGAGCAGCAGTCAATTTTTCTATTAAAATATCAAAGGCGCTTTTGCACTCATTGTTAAAGTCAAATTTTGCATCCTTCATGAGAAGTTGGGTCATAGGTTTAGCAGTTTTGGAAAATTCTTTTATAAATATTCTATAAAACCCTGCGTGCCCAAGAAAAATCCTAATTCCCTTTAGATTAGTCGGGTAACGGATTCGAGACATAAAGTCAACCTTAGCTTTATCGACTTCAATCCCGGTTTGGGAAATTTTATGTCCCAAAACAATTCCTTCTTTTACCATAAAATGACATTTCTCCCAATTTAGGACAAGGTTGGTTTCGTCACATCTAGCAAGCATTTTAGATAAATTACTAAGGCAAGATGAGAAAGATTTACCAAAAACCCGAGAAATCGTCCATGAATACTTCCATGAAATCATGGCACATATCTGAGAAGATTGCCGTCATGCATCGTTGGAATGTGGCAGGGTGATAACGCTACACGCGTCGTTCGGGGTCAAAGGAACTTCCTTTTTGTCGAGTAAGTTTTTCAACACCCTAGGCAGTGAACCTAATCGTTGTAGTGTAGTATTAGGGGTAAGCCACGGGTATTGATATCGTTCTCTAGGGGAATAGGAATGCTAGTGAGAAGTTACTACGCTAAGGTTGGGGTTGAGGAAGATTATTTTTTTTTTTTATCTTTTTTATGTTTTTAGAAAATTGAAAGGTACGAATCTCGGGGTTTGAATTTGGGGGGGGGGTTGGTATTTCTACCGATTACTCTACTATTATCTAATTATGTAAACTAAGGTGGTGGTAGTCTATGTCTAATTATTGTGTGCTCGTATGATAGTTTAAAGATGTGTTTACTTAGGTTTTACTACTCCTTAATTATCTCCTATTGATGGTTGAATTGTCACGTCCTTATTCTTAGTTGCGTTGTGTGTCTAAGGTTGTAGGGTATGCGTTTCTCCCTAACTCTTTGAACTTACCAAAGGGTCTCGTCTACAAAACCCACTAGGGATAATAAACTCTTACTCTAAGGCACTCTTTGGATGGTTTAGCCTACAACTACTCAGGTAATTATATTCTAAGGTTCACAAAGATGAATCAAGCATTAAGTACACAACGAATGACCTATCGCATTACTAGATCATTAATCAACTAAGATAAGAAAAAACCAATCAATATTCAATAATTAAGTTTCATATTCCCTAAGCAAACACACAAGTAAATTAGCCGGACATGGAGAACATGCAAGCATACACACAAATAATCAAAGACATAATTGAATTGATGAAGTAAACACTTATCTTGATGTAAGATAGGGTTTGGAACCCTAAAATACTGTACAAGACAGCCTTGGTTCGGTTTTAGGTTTTACTCCCCAAAAGACTACTCTCTAAAACTGAAAAATTCGGATTCTATATATAATATTACATATGCGACGGCGTCACCTTATGTTTTGTGACGCCGTCGTGTCGCCGTCATCAGGGTTTCGTCTTGGCCACGTTAACCTTCCGACGGCGTCACCTTATGCCTGTGACGCCGTCCTCTTCAGCTTCTGACGCTGTCTGGGTCGCATCTAGGCCGTCTGAGTTGCGACGGTCTACTCTTCCATAACCTGACGCCGTCCCTCGAAAACATGCAATTTCACTTCTGAGCCGTCGCAAAATACTCCGACGGCGTCGCAGTTAAGCAGTGACGCCGTCGCCTTCTGTTTTCAGCAGCTTTGAGTGTCTCGATTCTGACTTTGGCCATTTTCTTCGTATATTCGCGCCTTTTCGTCCAAATAAGTGCCATTCCAGCATTTTGCCTTCAAGAGACCTAAAAAGTGAAAATGAACGATATTAAGCAATAACGGATACAAAAGTGATCAAATAAGGGCTAAAACGACCCCTCAAAATGGTACCTTTTAAAACCTTATCAAATATCCCTACACTTGTTATTTGCTTGTCCTCAAGCAAATGTGCTTTTAGCCAATTAATTTATAAGTTAGGGGTCATGAAGCATTGATTCAAAATGGTCCACAACACATATAAGCCCCGCAATAGTCATAACAAGCACGGAAATTACATACTAGCACCTCACATGGGGTGTTTGGATACTCACATCTCTCTCGGGTGTATATGAAATATAACAAATGGGAAATGGAAGATAAACACTCATTAACCGGTCCTAGTACATAGATTACCATAGGCTTGAGAATAGATCAAACCTCCATCGCTTTGGCGTAAGCACCTAGGAAAGACTATCAAAGAGGTCTTTTAAAGGGTTGTAACGTTAGGCTTACGGTAGGGAAATAAAGGGTTTGGTGGGATAGGCTATGTAGTGGTGGAAAGTCAAAAATCTCTATGTTAAATGCATACGAAGAATGGCGTTGCTAAGCCAGGACTCGACACTCTAAAACTCTAGGTAACGGAAATAAACAAACATAAATTTAAAGGATAGATGTAGGATGGTAGCCCGTATGTTTCTTTTTTTTTTTCTTTTTTTTTCACTCTATTTTTTCGATTTTTTTTTCATACACTTTTACTCTACCATCCTCTACGGTAACATCAAAATGATAGGGATTTATAGGCACATCCCTACACTTGAGTTTTTATTACTCTAACACTAATTTGACCCGAATTGAAAAGATCAAAACACTTGGGGTACATTATTATGCAAACAAAGGGAATTTGAATTTAACGTTCCCTTCCCGTCATTTCATAAACTTTAACTTTTCCCATGAATCCCAATCGTCCCAAAATAATTGAACTAAGGGTTTAGGGTGATAACAAAAATTTGCACTATCCTGTAGCGTCTGCCAGGTTTTGCAATAATTACGGTGGTGGGAGCTGTTTTAGGACAAAGGGTAGACAAAAAATGCAAACCTATTTATTATGCTAGTAAAACCTTAAATGAAGCACAAGAACATTACACGACCACCGAGAAGGAAATCCTTGCTGTGGTTTATGCCTTTAATAAATTTTGGTCTTATTTAGTAATGTCTAAAACTGTTGTCTACACTGACCATTCTGCTTTAAAGTACTTGTTCAGTAAATAGGATGCCAAACCAAGATTGATAAGATGGGTGCTGTTGCTACAAGAATTTAAAATTGAAATCAAGGATAAGAATGGGGCAAAAAATTTAGCAGCTGATCACCTATCTCGATTAGAAAACCCTGAGCTTGAGGAGCTTGACATAGAAACTATTCGTGATTCCTTCCTTGATGAGCATTGTTGAATACACACAGACCTTGATAGATCTTAAGCACTCGGAGATCGTTAGTGTTGCCTATGTAATCACAAGCAAACTAATAGAAAATCTCTACAACTCGTATTTTTTAGCGGAAAGTAAATACAAGTTATAATAACTAAGAACTCTTTGATCCTCTATGGATCTTTTGATTATAGAAACTCTATGTTTCGGATGTTTTACAAGACTTGAAAGACTTAAGAAAAGCCTATCTATTACAAACTATTATGGTTCCTTATATAGGCAAGAAACCCTAATGAGCGTTTACAATGTACGCTCCTAATACTAACATAGACCAAGCATGCATCTAGACAACCATGCAACTAATCATATTGTTTTACTAATCATATTGTTTATTCTGAGTAAGCTCTATATAATACGGCGCCAACCTATCTTTCATACGGCGCTGACTTTTACTACATAGTGAGCTTATCTCTCCTACGTGGATTCGCACTTTCAGCAGAAACACGATTTCTGCTTTAACACTTCTGCTGAAGTATAACTTCAGCAGAATCCATTCTTCTTCGGCAGAATCTTCTTCGGCAGATACTTCGGCAGAATCAGTAGATTACCTTAATTCCCAACAATCCTCCCCTAAACTGGAATTTGATGAGGTTAAGTTCCAGTTTCCTTGATAGATCGTTAGAACTGTTGAGGATTGTCTTCGAACATTGGTGACAAAGATTCAGAAGAAGACCATCTCTATGATGATTGAACTGTGATACACCAGATCTTTGCAGCAACATATGACATCATGTACATCAAGACATATAAGTTTCATACTATTCTCATCACTTCCAGGTGTGTTAACTCCTGTGAGAGGTGAATCATTGAAATTAATGGGTTTGATGTCTCTTTACCAATAGCCATCACTACTGGAGTAGCCACATGTTTGAGTTCGAAAACTATGGTACATTGATAACCATCTGATTTATTGGCAAACCAGCAACCATAAAAACGGATTTGACTTGTCTTTACCTATAGCCGTTTGCTCAGGACTAGTCAATGCTTAGTATTCGTGAATTGAGAACCAAATATGGAGTCAGTTGCCTTTACCACATCCCATATTCATGTGGGCTAGCCAATTCTTGGATTCCAAAAAGGAATAGACCATGGTGAATTGATGACCATGCAACCCTCTGCAATTAAGCATGGGTGGTTGTTGACCCTATGATTTTGAGCAAACCATTACAGCTATCAACAGATTTGTTGTGTCTTTACCAAAGTTGTACCCTTTGGACTAGTCAACCTTTTGACATACACACGGTATATCTGGTGAGTTAAAAACCATCAGAATTGTACAACCAACAAACCTGCACAAAAGTTAGTTTTTTTTTTTTTTTTTTTTTTTTTTTTTTTTTTTTTTTTTTTTAACTAAGAATTTGAAAAATAATCCAGAAATTGACACATAACACATATAACACAAATTAAAAGTAACAAAACAAGGTAGTGCAGAGAGTACCAAGTATCATGATAAGGATGAGAATGGGGCTTATTGCAGTTGTAGAAGTTGTGTCTTGATCAATCCCACCAATGTTGAAGCAGACAGTCTTTCATTACCCACTGGATCTGGAGGAATCTCCAATTTCTGACTAAGCATCCGTTCCATAAGTCTCTTGGGCAATGGATACTTTCTTTCAGCAAGCATACAGACAGTGATTCCACCCTTAGTCTCAAGCACATGCACACGAGGGAGAGGATAGAATCTCCAGGACGCAACCTTCCACCAATGTGAGTTCTCCCAGATGGAATGCGCTTTACTGTTGGGAGAATGAGAGTTAATCAGGACTTGAAGATCTCCCGGTAAGAACATCCCAGAGCCTTGTGGTTCCTTGTTGCAGTAATGAGAGGTAACACGAGTGTACAGAGAAATCAAGTCTGCCCTGTCTATTAAGTGTAGAATTTCCTTCAGAAATGTGAATTCCATTGAAGTAGCGTCTTTATTTTTGTCTTTCCCGTTATTTCTACGAAGTGTCCTACTTACGTGAAGCACTTCCACAAGGTCGATTCAGAGGTAGATGGAACAGTTCAGAATGGAGTTTACAAGTTCTACTTTTACGAGGGAGACCCCTTTAGATATTTGGACCATCCTCCTGTTTCTCTTACCGGTTTTCTAGAGGTCATCTAGAACTTCGACTATTGAGTTGAAAATAATAACTCCCGAGACGACGACTGAAAGGACTCCCTTTAGTTCTACACAACCAGCTAACCTTTGACTTCCTACTCCTCTACTTACAGTAAGTAGCTTCCCTGAGGTGAAGTTACCTTAAGTGTAAAGACTTCCTTTAAGATGTGAATTATCTGTCCCGTCTGAACTAAAGAGACATGTGAGCACAATGGAGAGTAATGACGTTGTTCCTTGGTGTTCCGAGACCCTACAAGAATGGCCCTCTAGAAGTTCAGGACTAATTGAGAGTAAGAGGGTTGTCATTTCGCGTAAGGTAGACCCTCTTGAGTGTAACCACCTTCCAACGCAGGACCTCTAAGATAGGAGAGGGAGCACACGTACACGAACTCTGATTCCCACCTTAGTGACAGACATACGAACGACTTTCTTTCATAGGTAACGGGTTCTCTGAATACCTTGCCTACGAATCAG
>BPTQ01000006.1:347078454-347130978 GCA_019973895.1 Chrysanthemum seticuspe
CCTTACAATTTGGGAACTGACGTGTCAAATTCCCCTCCGTATCCGGAGTCCCCTCTGTATACGGAGTCCCCTCCTAAACACGTTTGAGACGTATTAAAACACAGTATAAAAAGATATTTGTCAAAAGGAGAAAGATCTTTAAACGAAGATAGTAATCCAAACATTTATGTAGTAAAACGGATATCACTATCGCAAATAAATTATAAAAAATAGAGAAAAAAAACGTAAAATCGGAGACAATAAGTATTAAGGAACGATTGTGATTGACAGATTAATAAGAAATCAAACAAACGGAGACACAACAAGAACACATAACAACACACACAAAACGTTAACAGACCTAACGTCAAACAGGTAAGGTATTAGTTCAAGTTTAAGTAGTTCACACTGAGTTACCATGTACCAGTTCTATCGATTTTCTCACAACGAACAAAGAAGACTTTAATTTACATGACTTCGTTTTTTAAACTAAGGTGACTTCAATATTACGTCTTTTAGCTATCTTGACCATGTACCATTGAGTCACACTTGATGAATTTGAACTTGATTATTGAATGGACAAACTGCAATCCAGACAACTGCAAAACAGACACAACAATACACAAGAGCAACACAAAGACAAACAAACTAAAGAATTATTAGACAGTTAGTGTTAGTAAAGAATTATGAATAACAGCGGCTAAAATGCAAATTAGAGAAAATTAAAAAGATAAAATATATTAAATAAACGCTATCAATATAGGCAAAATGATGTTTTTACAATCCTAATGATAGAAGCAAATTTATAGAAAAAGGAAAACTGTTTATAGAGAAATATGACACAAAAATATGCAGAGTTTGCACAAATCCTCCCCTGAGGCATATGCCTCCCCTGAGGCCTATGCCTCCCTTAAACTATGCAGTCAAGGGTTTAACATTCCAATATTGACCACGAGGTGTTGAAACCTTGGTCCATCAAACGCTTTTGTTAACAAGTCTGCCACATTATCATCAGTATGAATTTTAGCCACTTTTATCAAATGTTTTTCATATGCATCCCTTATAAAGTGGTGCCTGATTTCAATGTGTTTTGTTCGACTGTGAAACACTGGATTTTTGACTATGCAGATGGTACTTTGATTATCTATATGAATTGTAGTGTTCATGAAGTTGTACCCATAGTCCAGCAATTGGTTTTGAATCCAAAGGACCTGTCCACAGCAATTTGCAGCAGCTACATACTCTGCTTCAGTAGTTGAGGCAGCCACAATGGTTTGTTTCTTGCATTGCCAAGAAATCAACCTCTTGCCAAGAAATTGGCAGCCTCCAGTTGTGGATCTTCTATCCAGATTTGCACCAGCATAATCACTGTCACTATATGCTTCCAACTTGAAAGGAGACTCTTTTGGGTACCAAAGGCCTAAAAGAGGTTGGCCTTTGAGGTACTTAAAGATATTCTTGACAGCATTGAGATGGGAAGTGAGTGGAGTGACTTGATGTCGAGAACAAACACTCACAGCGAACGTGATATCAGGCCTTGAAGCTGTTAGATACATCAATGAACCAATCATGGACCTGTACAGATGAACATTCACAGGTAGATCTGGTTCATTATTTGCTTTAGTCTTTGGAGCTTCATAAGGTGTTGTGGCAGTCCTAACACCTTCCATACCAAACTTCTTCTAAATGTCTTTCACATATTTATCTTGACAGATAAAGATGCCATCTTGTTTCTGCTGAACTTGGAGACCCAAAAAGAAAGTAAGCTCTCCCATAGCACTCATTTGAAATTCACCCTTCATTAGTTCCTCAAATTCCCTGCACCAAGCTTCGTTTGTGGAGCCAAAAATAATGTCGTCCACATAAACTTGTACAAGAATGATGTCTGAGTAATTCTTCTTTAGGAACAGAGTTTTATCAATAGCACCTCTCCTATAGCCATGCTTCAGCAGGAATGATGAAAGCCTAGCATACCAAGCTCTAGGTGCCTGATGTAAGCCATATAGAGCTTTAACAACCTTGTAACCATGATTTGGGTGATCTGGGTCTTCAAATCCCTTGGGTTGAGTGACATAAACCTCCTCTTCAATCTCACCATACAGAAAGGCACCTTTAACATCCATTTGATACACCATGAAACCCATGTAAGAAGCATAAGCCAAGAAAATGCGAATAGCTTCAACTCTGGCAACAGGTGCAAAAACTTCATCATAATCAATCCCTTCCTCTTGTCTGAAGCCTTGAGCTACTAATCTTGCTTTGGTTTTGATCACAACACCCCGAGCATCTCTCTTATTCTTCAGAATCCACTTTGTCCCAATGGCATATTTGCCATCAGGGAGTGGAACCAAGATCCAAACCTGCTGATTGTGAAATTGTTGCATTTCTTCTTGCATTGCTTCTAGCCAGCTTGAATCGTTAAGAGCTTGAGAAACACTTGTTGGTTCCACTTGAGAAAGAAAACAAGCAAACAGACAATGTTTGAAGTCTGTGTGATTGTCTCTTTGCTGGTTTGAGACATAAGAGAGAAAAGCAATCTGTCCAAATTGAGGACTTGTTAAAGCCCTTCGAGTTCTAACAGGTGCCAGAAGATCACCTATGATGTTGGATTGAGGATGAGCAATGTTGATCCTCTGAGTAGCAGTGGGGCTGACTTCAATGGATGAATCAAGATTAGTGATTGTTGGTTCAAATTCAGCATCATAAGAGGGTGAAGTGAAAATGCCAGCTTTAGGTTGATGATTTCCAAGATCGGAGGGTTTTGAAAAGCGTGTATGAGGTTCTCCAAAGTCTGAAGACACTTGAGAAGGAACATGGGAAGAAACAGCATAGCCTTCAGCAGATTTGTGGATGATCGGTGTGACAGAGTCAACTTCAGCAGAAACATGGTTTCTACTGATTCCTTCATTAGCAATCTCTCCATTCAGTTTCTCTGCTTCAAGCTTAGCAGCAAATTCTTGAGTCTGAAGCCTAGCAAGGTCCTCAGCATAATGTGAGTCATCTTCATCACTCTTATCAGCAATATCCTTGGAGGTGGTACCTGCAATATTGTTAGGGGAGAAAGAAGGCACAAGTATAGGTTGCTCATCATCTTCAAACTCATTTCAAGAGTCATCATCTAAGGGACCTGCATTGTTAGTGGGAGACTCTTGAGGACCTGCATTTTGGTTAGCCAAATGTCTGGTGTAACCCAAAGAATCAGTTAAGTAGTCAAGGTCAAATGACCACGTATGACCTTGTCCTTGAACATTAGGCTTATCTTCCAAAAATCTCAGGTTCAATGTCTCCTCTATCTTCTTGGCTTGCAAATTGTACACCCTGTATGCCTTACTATGAGCTGAATAACCCACAATATAACCATCATCAGCCTTCTCATCAAACTTTCCCAATGGATCACTGGTGTTCAGAATGGTCACTTGACAACCAAAAGGTTTTAGGTAGTGAATGACAGGAACCTTCCCAAAGAGAAGTTCATATGGTGTTTTGAGTTGTGGTCTAGTAATGGAGACCCTGTTTAGCACATAGCACGCTGTGCCAACAGCTTCAGTCCAGAACATAGTGGGCAGTTTAGAGTCTGCAAGCATTGATCTTGCAGCCTCTATTAAGGTCCTATTCTTTCTTTCAGCCACCCCATTTTGTTGTGGGGTTCTTGGATTACTATAGTCCCTTTTTATACCTTTTGACCCACAGAGTTCTATAAGAATAGCATTTTTAAACTCTGTCCCATTATCACACCGAATTCCCTTAACCTTTTTGTTCAACTGATTTTCAACGAGAGTGATGAATTCAGTCAGTACTTGAGATGTTTCATCTTTGGTTCTGAGAAAGAAAACCCAACAAAATCTGCTATAGCCATCAGTGATCACCAAACAGAAGTACTTATGATCAATGCTTCTGACTTGAGTTAGACCGAACAGATCCATGTGGAGCAACTGAAGAGGTTCAGTAAGGATGCTCATAGCATTGATAGCTTTGTAAGAGGCTCTGTGTTGTTTTCCTTTGTTGCAAGCGACACAATTATGATCATTGGTGAAAACTTTGGATGGAAGACCTTCAACAAGACCCATTTTAGAGATTTTGTTTATGGTCTTGAAATTCACATGAGCCATCCTCCTATGCCATTTAGCAGACTCATCAATGGATGCTTTAGCCACCAAACAAGTGAGGTCACCACCTGGTTGAACTTCATTAAGGTTGAATGTGTATAAATTGTGAGTTCGAGGAACTTTCAGCAGAATTGATGTTTCTTCTGGGAGTTTGAAGTCTTTAGACAGCACAAGACATTCATTCTCAGTGAAGAGAACTTTGTTCTTAGTGTCACAGATTTGTGAAACGGAGAACAAGTTGAAATGCTGAAGTTCCTTAACATAATACACATTTTCAAAGTCCAGATGAGGTGTCTTTATGGTCCCCTTCCCTGTGATACTCCCATCACTTCCTCCAAAAGTCACATTGCCTCCTCCTTCTATAGGAACAAAATTGTGCATCATATCTCTGTTTCCAGACATGCTTCTGGAGCAACCACTATCAACAATACCGACATTCTTATGCTTAAGGGGATGATCCTACAAACAACAAAATATATACATACTGTTAGTATACAATGGAGGTTCAAGTCATTACTGACTTGAACCTGCCTTGTGGATCACAGGTTTAGGACATGAAGATTTAGAGGATCCACCATTGTTCTTGGTCCTCCATCGATGATTGGGTCCCTTGATAGTCCAAGAACAACCTGCTGAGGGCTTCACAGTAGTGCTCCCATATCCCATCCCAGCATACATAGAGTCAACATATGTAGGCCAATAACCATGTTTAAAGTATGGGCTAGTTGGTTGCACATAAGGTCTGGTAACTGAACCTTTCTAATGAGAGTCAGTATTAGCTGCTTGTGGGACATAAGGTGGAATATTAGCAACATTGGTCCACTTAGATTTATGTTTCTGGTGAGTTGCACATGCACCCAATCTTTGCTCATAAAAATCACAATCCTTAATCAAATGAAATTTACTTCCACATACAAAACATGTCTTCTTCTTGGAAGATTTATTCAAATAGGGAGATGTTTGATTACATGCAGAAGTACTTAAATCAGACACATTCAAAGAATTGTTTTTAACAGACTGATTATTCAAAGATTTAAAAGATAAGTCTTCAGAAGAAACTGTCTTGGAAGTTGATTCCTCAGCAGCTTCCCTAGAAGGCTTGTAAGGTAGACTGGGGTGCAGGCTTGGGTGTAGGCTCAGGTGAGGGCTTGGGAAGGTCAGACTTCTCATTTGAATCACAGCTTTCATAGGAAGTAGACCCTTGATCCGATGAATTGTCACTGTCAGAGCAAGAGACAAAGTCATTAGATGAGGCATCAGGGTCTGGCAAATCTTTTGACTTTTTGCCATATAGATGATGTGATCCATCAAAGTCAACAGTGATGGATAGGTCTATGGGCATAAATTCACCTCTAATAGGTCCAGGGACAGCATGCATTTCACCTTCTTTTACAAAGTTAGCTAACCCTGCTGGTGTGGATTTACGACCATCATATCTAGCTTCTACTCCTACATACTTTTGAAGGCCTAATCCTAAGCCAGAGGTTACTGATTGACGGTTATAGATTTCACTAGCCAGATTATCACCTGATATTAACCATTCCTTATGCCTAGCTATTTCCTCAGCTAGTTTTTCTTTAAGCTCTAGGTTCTCAGATACAGCTTCATCCTTTGCTTTCTCAGACAGTTTTAAGTAATTATTAGCAACTTCTAGATCAAACTGTAACACCTTTATCTTTTCTTCATAAGCTATTTGATTCTTTTGAAACCATACTTTTTGTCTTTCTACTGTTTTTAATGCTAGTTTATGAGCTTCATTTTCAATATAGCATTCATCAAACTTAGGTTTCATAGCATCATACTCTTCTTTAAGTTCATTGTATCTTAGACTAAAACCAAATATACAGTTGTGTACCTGAGATAGTCCCATCAAGGCAAACTGATAATGCCTTTCATCCGAAGTGCACCTTGCCAGCAATCCAAGCTTATCAGTATCATGAGCTTCCTCATTCACAGGTTCATGTGCAATCCAGTTGACCTGTTCATCCATGGTGAGGAGAGCTGCTGAAGCTCCAGCTTCCTGCTGTTTCTGCTGATAGGAAAGGTAGTTAGCTCCATCTCCACTCTTCCTGTCTTTACATTCCCTTGAGAAATGCCCCATCTGGTGACAAGTGAAACACTTGACTTTTCTCCTATCAAAGCGAGCTGGTTCCTTTCCCTTGAAAGCAAACTTCCTCCCAGACTTCTCTTCAAACCTTTTGATGTCCACTGACAGCAATGCCACCTGCATTTTCAGTTTCATCTCCTGCATTTCAAGTGGGTCCAACTGATCAAAGTCTTCATATGCAAGATACTGCTGAGTATCATAGTCAACAACAAATGAATGAAGAATATCCTCCATCACACTACTAGTATTAGTTTGAGAAGATGGTGGAGTGGGACGAGTGTTATGTGGTGGAGTGGGAGTGCAAGATGATGGAAAGTAGTTGGAACTAGGAGATGATGGAAAATAGTTGGAACTAGGAGCAGGTACCATCATGTTGGAGTGAGATGTCCCAACAAAAGCTGCATGGCCAAAAGAAGATGTACGGTAGGGAGTTCTGACATCAGGTTCAAGGGTTCTGAGTCTGTTATACAGCTCATCAAAGGTGAGCATGTCTAACCCAACTTTAGCCTTGAGGGCAATACTTACATGTAACCATGATGGAGGCAAAGATCGAAGGAACTTTGAGTTGCAGTCATCATTATCAGGTTTTGCATTCAGCTGGTTTAGCTGACTCAAAATCCTATGGAACCTGTCGTATCCTTTGTGGATACCTTCTTCTTCGGAGATATTAAAGTCCTGAAATTGTTGTCTCAGCATGGACTTCCTCATTCTCTTTGATTCTTCATTTCCACCGAACCTTGCTTTGAGAGCCATCCATATGTCCTTTGCATCATCCATATGGTGAAAATCACACAGATGATCTTCAGGAATGGCTTGAAGCAGAATAGTTTTTTACTTTATGCTCTCTCTGCATAGCCAGCACCTCTTCAGCAGTTTTGGGAGGAGCCATGATAAACTTCCCATCCCTGTCAGGAATCATTTTCTTTAGACTGTTTCCTTTCTTCACTACCTCCCACAGATTCCAATCAATATTGGAAATCCAGTTTTCCATCTTCATAGTCCAAAGATCATACTCTTCCCTTTTTAAATAAGGAAATTGACCATTGCTGTTTGAAAGACTAAGCTGTTGCATGGAAGTGGTGTTGGTGTTGTTTGTGTTGGTGACTTCAGTTTCATTATCAGATCCAGACATGGTGAATGGATGTTTGATTGTATGGGGGTGAGAATGGTTCTTAGTATCGTAGAGACTTTCCCGAGGCTCTGATACCACTTGTTGAATACACACAGACCTTGATAGATCTTAAGCACTCGGAGATCGTTAGTGTTGCCTATGTAATCACAAGCAAACTAATAGAAGATCTCTACAACTCGTATTTTATAGCGGAAAGTAAATACAAGTTATAATAACTAAGAACTCTTTGATCCTCTATGGATCTTTTGATTATAGAAACTCTATGTTTCGGATATATTCCAAGACTTGAAAGACTTAAGAAAAGCTTATCTATTACAAACTATCATGGTTCCTTTTATAGGCAAGAAACCCTAATGACTCACGAGCGTTTACAATGTACGCTCCTAATACAAACATAGACCAAGCATGCATCTAGACAACCATGCAACTAATCATATCGTTTTACTAATCATATTGTTTATTCTGAGTAAGCTCTATACAATACGGCGCCAACCTATCTTTCATACGGCGCTGACTTTTACTACATACTGAGCTTATCTCTCCTACGTAGATTCGCACTTTCAGCAGAAACACGATTTCTGCTTTAACACTTCTGCTGAAGTATAACTTCAGCAGAATCCATTCTTCTTCGGCAGAATCTTCTTCGGCAGATACTTCGGCAGAATCAGTAGTTTACCTTAATTCCCAACACAGAATACTTCAAAAGAAAACAAGATCCCTACACTGGGTATATTGTTTGAATCAAGGCACTTCTTCTCATAAGAAAGAAGAATGTCAAAAGCTACTATTACATCTGCACCAACAACTGTTTAAGATTACTTAAGATATCAATTACTAACACTTAGGGGGAGATTGTTGGAATCACTCCTAAACCATTTCTCAAGTGTTAGTAATCAATATGTAATAGTTAGTTTAATTAAGGCTTTTATGTTAGTAATTAAGGCTAGGCTCATGTAGAAAGCCCATGAGCCTATGCAAAAGCCCAATAAGGAAAGGAAAGGACTAGATGTGTTGCCCTAGCTCCCTTCCCCTATAAATAGTTTTCTAACTCTTATTTGAGAGTTGGTTGTTCATTTTATCACATTTCCTACGCCTAAACTCTTCTATATTATTCGTGTGTGTGTTAACTTGTTCAACCGATCACTTCTTCATCTCTACTTCTTATATTGATGCTTGTGTTACAAATATGGTGACCTAACACTTTATTCGATACAAGGCTAGATACCGGAGTCCATTACAAAGGAGGAACTACTACCCAACACTACACCACTACACAACTACCCAAAGGATACACACTCCTTGTTACAATACTAGAGAGGATATCAACATCCTCTAACCCAACCTACATAACTTGTACATCGATGCACCATATCGAATCTACACCTTTGGCACCATTCACTAATGCCTTCAACACGAGACTCACTAATGCCTTCAACATGAGACTTCAACACCTTTCACTAGTGCCTTTAACACGACACCTCTATGGAGGGAGGAAAGAACTAACAACAAGATGCACTTCAGTGTTCTTTATGATGACGAAGCTTAGCAACTCATGACCTTGAGCTTGCATGTCTTCAAGAGGTGGTGATCTCACCTTTAAGAGGAACCTAGAGAATCACACAAACATTAAACTACATAGAATGATCCTTTAGATCAGTGGTTAGTGATGTTAGAATACAAGAAGAAAGTATGTCTAAGAGTGGTTGTAAGCAAGAGAGAAATTGTTAATACAATTAAGCAGTAAAAACATTTATTTATATTTTACGATCTTCTAATGTTTTGTCGATAACAAACCTAAAATCATTTTAACGAAACAAATAATATACCTAATTGATTGACCAATAGTTTACTAACAGATTTACGTTTTCACATAAAACACTAAACAAGTAATAGTGATTTTATGATTTAGTAATACATATGTACAACAACTAGTGTTTACATACTGGGTAAGATATATACATAATTAGTATGTATTATAATGGGTAATATAATGGGTAAAAGTTTAAGTATTTGACCCATTGACTAAATATATTGAATGTAGTTGGGTAAAACCCAAAGTCCAATACCCAAACCCATGGAGCATAACCCATAACCCATTGCATGACATCATGCATAAGTCATATATGGATATTATCCATGACCCATGGTTTTAACCCATGACCCATGGACTAGATGCATTGCATCTTGTAGATACATTGTATCTACCTGGATACCCATTGTCCAAAGTCTAGGACCCATGACCCATAACCCATAACCCATGACCCATGACCCAAAACCCATGGGCAAAGAGGAGCATCCCACGGATCCCCAGGATTGGACGGATCCCTTAAGTAAGGGATCCGTGGAATAGTAGCTAAAATTCCTCTATAAATAGTGAGCCATTTCTTTATTTTAGGTTGCCACTCCCACACATACTTTCCCCAAGTATTGTAACCTTCTAACCTCAGATCCTAAGGATCTCTCTATGTAGTTTGTGTTTTGTTTTTGTGTGATTCCCTAGATTCCTCTTAAAGTCGAGATCACCACCTCTTGAAGTCGAGCAAGCACAAGTCCATGAGTTGCCATACTTCGTCATCATCAAGACGACTGAGGTTCTCTTATTGATAGTTCTTTCTTCCTCCATAGAAGTGTTGTGTCAAAAGCATTAGTGAAGGATGCCGAAAGAGTCAAGACGAAAGCATTAGTGAAAGGTGCTTAACGTCCATGTCAAAAGCCTTAGTGAAGAATGTTAAAGGAGTCAAGACGAAGGCATTAGTGAAAAGTGCCAAACGTCCGTGTCAAGGGCATTAGTGAATGATGCCTAGAAGTCAAGTCAAGCGACATTAGTGGAAGATGCCAAGGGTGTATAATTGATGAGGTGCATCGGTATACAAATAGAGATAGGTTGTATCCAAGGATATTGATATCCTTGATGATGTTGTTATAAGGAGTGGGTCTCCTTTGGGATAGGTGTTGTGTAGTGTTGGGTAGTAGTTCCTCCATTGTAATAGAACTCGGTATTTAGCCTAGTACCAGAAAAAGGGTAGGCGACGTTGTGGTAGGTGTGGTTCTACCTTGTGGAAGAACCCGGTGTCTAGCCTCGTACCGGAAAAAGAGTAGGCGACATTGTGAAGGCTTCTCCGCCATAAAGAGTTGGTGTCGTGTAGTGTTTACGAACTCTCGAGTAGGTGACTCAGGGAGTGGAGTAGGGCAAGGAAGGTGTCCTTGTAGCCGAACCACTACAAACACTCGTGTCGTGGTTATGTACTTCTCACTCTTTATCTTTCATTACACAATTATATATCTATCTATCAACGTCCAACATACACATCTAAATATATTGACATAAGTCGGTCTAAATATTTTAAAACGAAGTTTTAATCGGTAAAACTATTCAACCCTCTTCTAGTTTTCCACAATTCGCATCAGAGCTTCGTTACCAAGTTTTTTAGTGTTAGGAATTAGAAAATTCAGTCATTAAAGTGTCGGTCACCTCAAGTATAAGTAATCATTAGAAAGCTCGTAGTCGTAGTTATTTAACGTTAGTAAGAAGTTGGTTAGGTAAAACCGTAGAGGACGGACGGGTCGTTACCCACTGTATGCCTGATCCACAGCCCGTAGGAGGCGTTTATTGTAAGACACTATAAATACCCTCTACCTCCCAAGGTAGAGGGTTGGAGCTTCAATACCATTTTTCTTTGTTTCACATAGTTCCCAACTCTCTTCCCTTTCTCTCTCTAAAACTTTCTCTCTCTAAAACCTTATATACGCCTCTTATGTATTTGGTATGATGTGTTTGTGAAATCCAATATGTTACAATTGGTATCAAGAGCCATGGTTTGATCATCTCTCTTACATATCCTTGGATTTCTAGTGGTTTTATATGGTTTTTGGGTTTGAAAAAGTTTAGTAGTTTTTGCATCATTTGGATCATTTCTTGTGTTAAAGTTTGAATTTTGATTGTACTTTTGTGTTTAGAATCATTGTAAGTGCTTGGGTTTTGATTTAGAAAGCTTGAATCACTGTGGTTGGGTTTGTTTTGGATTGAAAAGTGTGGTTTTGAAGTTTTTCAACTTAGCGACTTGTGTCTCAGAGTGTTTTTCTTCGTAGCGACTTGCTTTAGTAATTTCCAGCGAGTTGTAGTTTAAGTCGTAGTGACTTGATCTTAGCGACTTGTCTATTGAGACAAGCCGACAAACAGTACAAGTTAGTGGAGGTTCCACTACGGCTAGCGACTTGGTTGGGTTAGCGACTTGTTTCTATAATTTCTAGTGACTTGTCCTTATTATTCCTAGCGAGTTGCTACTTAGCGACTTGGAAACCTAGCGAGTTGATTCTTGGCGACTTGGATACTTAGCGAATTGTTCTTTAGCGACTTGTCTGCTTAGCTATTTGGTGCTTTAGCGACTTGTGTTCAACGACTTGGGTCTTAGCGACTTGTACTTAGTGACTTGATTCACAACGACTTGAGGTTTAGCGAGTTGCTACTTAGCGACTTGGTTCAAGGATTATAGCGACTTGGTTAATATTTGTTTCTAATACGGTTTTCTCTTGATTTAGTAAAATCCCGTGAAAGAATCTATTTCCCGGTTTAATCATAGAGTTATAAAATCCCGTGAAATCTGTAAACATGTCTACCAATGTGCCTACAATCATCTCTACTGTAGCTGAGGATGTTCAAGCAGCTGGTTCAGACACTCGTCCACCAATGCTTGACAGAACTGACTATGACTCATGGGCTTAACAAATTAGGTTGTATTGTCTAGGGAAGGAAAATGGAGTTAACATTCTCAAGTAAATTGATGAAGGACCATACCAGGTTGAGACAACCAGAGATATACTTGATACGGCTGCTGATGGCTCGGTGATATTAGGACTAGACAGACCTAAAATGTATGATGAACTGACTGAAAAGGAGAAAAAGAGATACGATGCAGACATCAGTGCTTCTAACATCATACTTCAGGGTTTACCTAAGGACATTTACAAGCTGATCAATCACAACACTGAAGCTAAGGCAGTTTGGGACAATGTCAAGATGCTTCTCTCAGGTTCTGAACTAACCAAGGAAGACAGAGAATCTCAACTATATGATGAATTTGAGCATTTTAAGATGAAACTAGAAGATAGTGTCTATGAATATTACGTGAGATTCCACAAGATTGTGAATGATATGAGGAATATCAAAATGACCATGCCAAATATTCAGCTGAACTCAAAGTTTGTGAACAACATGAATCCCGAATGGCACAAATTTGTCACCTCTGTGAAGCTAACCAAAGGATTAAAGAACACCAACTATGAGCAACTGTATGCCTTCCTTTTTCAGAATGAGAGACATGCTATGTTTGAACGAAGGATTGTTGAACAATTCAAATCTAAGCAGGGAGAAACTAGTTCGTCAAATGACTCTACAACCTTTTACACCAATGTTGGAATTACCACCAAAGCTTCTCAAGTCATACCCACGGGTAATGGTAATTACAAGCTCATCCCTGATCCAGCATATAAGCCTCCTGACTCAAACACACTCATGGAAAACCTCATCAATCAACTATATCTCATGGTTAGTCAAAAATATGAATTCCCTCCCACACACCAACAATAATCTCATAACAGCATCCAATCCACACAATCAAGCTACTATCAGAGATGGTAAGGTTGTGGTGCAGAATGTGCAAGGAAGACGATATACAAGGGATGGTTGGAGCAGGTTATGCTAATGCTGGAGTAGGTGGAGGATATGTGGCAAATCCGAATCGTGGAAGAAATGCCAATCAAGGGCAAGCAAAGCCAGTCAAATGCTACAACTGTGGTGGTGAGGGACACATTGCGAGGAACTGCACATCTCCAAAACGTCCACAGAATGCAGAATACTTCAGAGACAAGATGTTGCTTGTGCAAGCTCAGGATAATGGTGCAGCTCTGGATGAAGAGGAATTGTTGTTTCTTGCTGAAGGGAATGCTAAGACCTATGATGCTGATGTAGATGAGCAGCCAATTCAGGAAATAGGTCATAATCATCAAAATGCCTTTCAAGTGGCAGACTGTGATGCATATGACTCTGATGAACCTACTACCCAAACAATCTTTGTAACACCCCAACCCGACAAGGGTAGAAGTGTCACATTCTGGTGTCATATCAGAACATACAATTAAAAGCGAAAGTCTTAAGAATAAAGTATCAAGTCATTTAAACAATGCTTTACAAGGAAAATTACAAAACCCAAAATATCTAAGATAAAATGAAATCTCAAAACAAAAGCCCGCCAAAATAAATCCAAATAATAAGGTAACTAGGGTTAGTCCACTCAGATAATCCACCTCTCAGCCCAAACAAAGCCCATCTTCAAACCTAAAACCTGCCGCAGGAAAAGAAATGCGGCTGAGCTTAAAAAGCCCAATGAACAGATATAACAAAACGAAGGCTAAATAAAATCTGAAATGCGAAATGAAACAAAGGAAACGGATAACAAAGTTGCAGCGAAATGAGGGCAATGAGTCAATGAGGATCCTGCAAAACACAATTATACAGATATCCAAAGCACATATAACAAGGAGAACGAAGCCAAGCAAAGCATCAAGACAAGCATACAAGCACATACAAACCAGGCATACAAGTACTGAAACATAAGCAAGCATAGCAGACGTTATATCCACACAACATATACAGCATACAATCAATTCAGGAAATCAGAAGACATACAAGACAAACAGATATCTACAAGAAAGCGGAAGCAATTAATTAATAAGTGAGCATGGCAATTCACACAGGTCAAAACCCTTAGTTGAAGACATAACCAGTATCATAACAGTGGAAGTACTAACAGCAGTCAACACATGGCAGTCACACGTAATAGGTAGGAATACAGTATAAAGATATAATGAATGAATTAAAGACATAGCAGGGCAACTAAACAATTTAACATGCCAGACGTCACAAGCTGAACCATTTACCCAATTAAACCGTAGCATAAACCGAAATGCAAACATGGCAGGTCAACAACAAGCAGATAAGGAAATTATCAGATAATCATAGTCCACGAACTTATCTGAACAAGTACACAAAATAAACAGACAAAACTATCGATTACACATTGGCATAGTCACCAGACAATTCAGAGGGTCACATAACAGCGAGATCACATATCATCAGATGAAAACAGGCAAATCAGATAACCGCATATTAGTCATATCGTAGTAGGGAAATCAATAGTCACATAAGACATGAATAGCATAATCAAATCTAATAAACATATAATAACCCGGTACATGAATGGAACGATAGTCTGAAGTAACGGAAAGAGAGTGTAACAAATCAAAGCAATAGAACATATATATCTTGGTAGTAGAGTGAGTCATATAAGGGTATTGGGTAAAGGACAGTCAATTCAGAATATGGTGCAGTGGGGAATCCAGAAGGTACAATATAGGTGTATCAAAAGTGTAAGGGTTGTCAGAAATCTATCCCGAGCCAACAAAACAAACCATATCAATAGTGGCAATAGCAGCCAAGTAACCAATAGTAACCATTGTATTCGGAGGGGTGACCTCGGAATACCAAACCAATATGAGGGGAGACCTCAGTAACCAGTGGAGTAACTAGCTCCCAAAATGTGAGGGGGTGTATTGCACACACGCACGAAATCACCAATACAATATCAATATCAATCCAATACAATACAAATCTAGGATGCATCCATACGCCCCTGCAGAACAATAGTGGCCATAACAATAACAATGAAGCGCGCATAATCAATACAATATAGGGACGGTATGGAACATCACTCAACCACACTAGAGTCATGCCATTGGTGCATCAATGACACGGACATGGAACCCCCATGCCTAGTTAATGGCTCGGGTATCAATCTGAAGGGTCAAACAAAGGTTCAAAGTGTAGCAATATATAAGTCTTCACAATTAAAGGTTCATATTCAATGGTTCACAATTCAGAGGTTCATAGCAATAGTTCAATATCAAAGATTCAGTAGTAACAGTCCAATATCAAAGTTCAGTAGCAATAGTTCAATATCAAAGGTTCAATAGCACAGATTCAATAGCAAAGGTTTAGTAGCAAAGGGTTCAATAACGGAAATTCAGTAACAGTGGATCAATAATAGAGGGGTCAATAGCAAAGCAAAGATTCAATAGCAATGGTTCAATAGCAATGGTCATATAGCAAAGGGATCGATATCAAAGGTTCAATATTAGAGGGTCAATAGCAAATGAATCATAACAATGAGATATCATAAGCGGAACAAAGTCGAAGGATCGAAAAGTCATGAGAAACCCCTACTGAAAAGGGATAGAATATCTGTACCTTATTCGAAGCAAACAACAATGAAAGTAAAGTCAAGAAAGGAGATCAATCGTGTCGCCCGGAACCTATATGAATTAGATAACGTTCTATAAGAATCAGAATCACTCGTTTAAGACGGCTTTCCATATTTAGCAAGTTTCCCATTTTAGTAATCTTTCCATTTTAAGTACTTTCTATTTTAGGAAACTTTCTATTTTAGGCAGGTTTCTATTTTTAGTAACTTTCTATAAATAGCAGGTTTCCATATTTAGTAACTTTAGTTACTTATCTAAAGTTAAATAATGAAAATGAGTGTTATTATGATTTAAGGATCATTTATGACAAGTTACAAAATTTTAGGGTTTAAAATGCCATTAATGCAAAGTATAGGGTTAAAAGTGTAAATATAGTAAGTTTACTCATTTTACTCATTAAATCCATTTAGTTACTATATTAACAAGTTAATCCATCAAGTTTCATAATTTACAATTAACCCCTTAATTTTATTAAATCGACATAAAACATTATAAACCCTAGTTTTTATGTTATAGTTATCGTATCCGTTCTAAACCATTTTAGCTCGATTATTACAAGATTACATGACATCCTTATGTGATATCATTTTAATTCGAGACATCCCTCCCCCAAAATCAATTTGTACGCCCCTTTAAAAGACCAAAACGAGTTTGTAAATCATTCGTTATCGATTCCATTTATCACATACGTATACGTATAATTTCATAAGCTCATTAAACCCTTTATTACAATACATATATGTCGACCTATAGAGGAACCCAATTTCAGTTTCGTATTCATATTACATGCCTTATATCATTCGAATTATAGAGATTAAGAATCAAGGTTTTATGTAATCTTGTTTTATCATTTCATGTGACAAACGTATTCATGATTTTATGTAACATATTTCGAATCACAAATCCTTTAAACAACCCCATGTCCATGAATTGATCAAGAAAACAAAAAGGAAGAGACGTGAGATGATGATACGTTACCCTAGTAGCGTGTACGTGACAAGGAAACAAGAATCAAACCACCACAGTCAAAACCAAGCCTCCTTGGCTCTATCAAACCTACGGCCACAATACAAACCCCAAGTCCAAGCTTATTTTTGAACCAAACACGATCACCACATCCACCAATCGATCACACACGATCACGAGCCTCCTAGGAACCTTTGTTTGTTGGATCTTCGGATGATAATGATGAAAATATTAAGGTGCCGCCACTTAGGTTAGAGAGAGAGAGAATTAGGGTTTCTTGGTGTGTTTTTGAATGAAATGGAAATGATAAATGAGGTTTAATATAATTGATTGTTTGATTAAATGAGGGAGCCTAATGAGGCCGGCCATCAAGGGGGGGGGGGAGACCAAATTTTTGACTTTCCAATCTTATCACTTCATCATGTATGTAGTCTTGTTAGTAGTCTAGGTTAATTATGTACATATGGACATGTTTATTTGTTACTTAGAGTTTAATCATTTATGTTCTTTTAATTTATATCATAAGTTAATTACTTTCATAATGGTTGAATATTATTAATGATATAACTTGTTAAACGATGTTGACGTGTTTCTCGAGTTTGTATAATTTTAAGTTTGAGGGCAGAATTGTCATTTCACGCGATTGAGATTTTAGGGTTTTACAACTCTTCCCCTCTAAAAAGAAAATTTTCGTCCTCCAAAATTGAAGTCGCATAAGTACATGGAGACGTACAGGTTCAAGGCAGACATAGAAATTCCTAGTTTCACACAGACCATAACGATTTCAGTTCGAAAGCGTACAAAACTTATACGTAACAGATGTCAGTGAGAATCTCGCAAGAGGTACAGAATTCCAAACGAACATGCGGAGTGACAAGTAATAGGTATAAGCCCTAGTCCATTCACGTACCAACCCCAGGCATTTCCCAAGACATCGCACGATTTCAATAATTTCAGATTATATGATCTCGGTATTATCACGTTGATCAGGCGTCATAATACTTGCATCACATAACAAGTTCTTATTGTCATCATGTTCTGTCCCGGGTCATGACAAACGACATAACCAAAGGCACAACAAAACATATATCATACAGATAGCAAGCAACATACCAAAGCAGACCAGATACACACACATATAGCATAAACTGCATCAAACAACTTACCATACCACAATGAAAGAGGGCCACCAACTTGCTCAAAACGATTCCTCCTGACTCATTTCTTACGATCTAAAATCAAAACTGGAATATCGCCAAAATGCTAAACGATAAAACTTCACAATTCAAACCGAGTTCTGAACGAATAAAAAAAAAGCAATGACGATCAAAATCACATAGCAAGATATCAAACCGCCTCAAAACGCATGACAACAAATCGGAATAACACAAGTCGCACCCAAATCATATGAAGTAGATGAACCTTCTCAGCCACCGATTGAATCTTGTCTCCGTCTTGCATCTTTGGTTGATCCGTCCAGCTTCCTCCAGCAGCATCCTGATGTCTCCAGCAGCACGGCAGTCAGGTGTGGCTTCTGCTTCACGAACCTCTCCAGCTCCGGGACTGTTGCGGCAATACGGGGTCGGTACCATCAATCTTCGGCTCTACGGGGTAGTCTCCATCTAACGATCGACAAACGGATGTGCGAAGACAAAATAAACAAACTCATATGCGAAGAGAAGAAGGCCAAATTAGTGAAGACAAAAGATTATCGAAGTCAAATCTGAACAACAACCAAAAGGAATCGAAAGAGATCAGAACAGACGGAAGCCTAGTGTCTACCCAAATCCTCACAGGTCAATGCTAAGGCCAACAAGACGAAACCTAGGCTCTGATACCATAATTGTAACACCCCAACCCGACAAGGGTAGAAGTGTCACATTCTGGTGTCATATCAGAACATACAATTAAAAGCGGAAGTCTTAAGAATAAAGTATCAAGTCATTTAAACAATGCTTTACAAGGAAAATTACAAAACCCAAAATATCTAAGATAAAATGAAATCTCAAAACAAAAGCCCGCAAAAATAAATCCAAATAATAAGGTAACTAGGGATAGTCCACTCAGATAATCCACCTCTCAGCCCAAACAAAGCCCATCTTCAAACCTAAAACCTGCCGCATGAAAAGAAATGCGGCTGAGCTTAAAAAGCCCAGTGAACAGATATAACAAAACGAAAGCTAAATAAAATCTGAAATGCGAAATGAAACAAAGGAAACGGATAACAAAGTTGCAGCGAAATGAGGGCAATGAGTCAATGAGGATCCTGCAGAACACAATTATACAGATATCCAAAGCACATATAACAAGGAGAACGAAGCCAAGCAAAGCATCAAGACAAGCATACAAGCACATACAAACCAGGCATACAAGTACTGAAACATAAGCAAGCATAGCAGACGTTATATCCACACAACATATACAGCATACAATCAATTCAGGAAATCAGAAGACATACAAGCCAAACAGATATCTACAGGAAAGCGGAAGCAATTAATTAATAAGTGAGCATGGCAATTCACACAGGTCAAAACCCTTAGTTGAAGACATAACCAGTATCATAACAGTGGAAGTACTAACAGCAGTCAACACATGGCAGTCACACGTAATAGGTAGGAATACAGTATAAAGATATAATGAATGAATTAAAGACATAGCAGGGCAACTAAACAATTTAACAAGCCAGACGTCACAAGCTGAACCATTTACCCAATTAAACCGTAGCATAAACCGAAATGCAAACATGGCAGGTCAACAACAAGCAGATAAGGAAATTATCAGACAATCATAGTCCACGAACTTATCTGAACAAGTACACAAAATAAACAGACAAAACTATCGATTACACATTGGCATAGTCACCAGACAATTCAGAGGGTCACATAACAGCGAGATCACATATCATCAGATGAAAACAGGAAAATCAGATAACCGCATATTAGTCATATCGTAGTAGGGAAATCAATAGTCACATAAGACATGAATAGCATAATCAAATCTAATAAACATATAATAACCCGGTACATGAATGGAACGATAGTCTGAAGTAACGGAAAGAGAGTGTAACAGATCAAAGCAATGGAACATATATATCTTGGTAGTAGAGTGAGTCATATAAGGGTATTGGGTAAAGGACAGTCAATTCAGAATATGGTGCAGGGGGAATCCAGAAGGTACAATATAGGTGTATCAAAAGTGTAAGGGTTTTCAGAAATCTATCCCGAGCCAACAAAACAAGCCATATCAATAGTGGCAATAGCAGCCAAGTAACCAATAGTAACCATTGTATTCGGAGGGGTGACCTCGAAATACCAAACCAATATGAGGGGAGACCTCAGTAACCAGTGGAGTAGCTAGCTCCCAAAATGTGAGGGGGTGTATTGCACACACGCACCACATCACCAATACAATATCAATATCAATCCAATACAATACAAATCTAGGATGCATCCATACGCCCATGCAGAACAATAGTGGCCATAACAATAACAATGAAGCGCGCATAATCAATACAATATAGGGACGGTGTGGAACATCACTCAACCACACTAGAGTCATGCCATTGGTGCATCAATGAGACGGTCATGGAACCCCCATGCCTAGTTAATGGCTCGGGTATCAATCTGAAGGGTCAAACAAAGGTTCAAAGTGTAGCAATATATAAGTCTTCACAATTAAAGGTTCATATTCAATGGTTCACAATTCAGATGTTCATAGCAATAGTTCAATATCAAAGATTCAGTAGTAACAGTCCAATATCAAAGTTCAGTAGCAATAGTTCAATATCAAAGGTTCAATAGCACAGATTCAATAGCAACAGTTCAATAGCAAAGGTTTAGTAGCAAAGGGTTCAATAACGGAAATTCAGTAACAATGGTTCAATAACAGAGGGGTCAATAGCAAAGCAAAGATTCAATAGCAATGGTTCAATAGCAATGGTCATATAGCAAAGGGATCGATATCAAAGGTTAAATATTAGAGGGTCAATAGCAAATGAATCATAACAATGAGATATCATAAGCGGAACAAAGTCGAAGGATCAAAAAGTCATGAGAAACCCCTACTGAAAAGGGATAGAATATCTGTACCTTATTCGAAGCAATCAACAATGAAAGTAAAGTCAAGAAAGGAGATCAATCGCGTCGCCCGGAACCTATATGAATTAGATAACATTCTATAAGAATCAGAATCACTCGTTTAAGACGGCTTTCCATTTTTAGCAAGTTTCCCATTTAGTAATCTTTCCATTTTAAGTACTTTCTATTTTAGGAAACTTTCTATTTTAGGCAGGTTTCTATTTTTAGTAACTTTCTATAAATAGCAGGTTTCCATATTTAGTAACTTTAGTTACTTATCTAAAGTTAAATAATGAAAATGAGTGTTATTATGATTTAAGGATCATTTATGACAAGTTACAAAATTTTAGGGTTTAAAATGCCATTAATGCAAAGTATAGGGTTAAAAGTGTAAATATAGTAAGTTTACTCATTTTACTCATTAAATCCATTTAGTTACTATATTAACAAGTTAATCCATCAAGTTTCATAATTTACAATTAACCCCTTAATTTTATTAAATCGACATAAAACATTATAAACCCTAGTTTTTATGTTATAGTTATCGTATCCGTTCTAAACCATTTTAGCTCGATTATTACAAGATTACATGACATCCTTATGTGATATCATTTTAATTCGAGACATCCCTCCCCCAAAATCAATTTGTACGCCCCTTTAAAAGACCAAAACGAGTTTGTAAATCATTCGTTATCGATTCCATTTATCACATACGTATACGTATAATTTCATAAGCTCATTAAACCCTTTATTACAATACATATATGTCGACCTATAGAGGAACCCAATTTCAGTTTCGTATTCATATTACATGCCTTATATCATTCGAATTATAGAGATTAAGAATCAAGGTTTTATGTAATCTTGTTTTATCATTTCATGTGACAAACGTATTCATGATTTTATGTAACATATTTCGAATCACAAATCCTTTAAACAACCCCATGTCCATGAATTGATCAAGAAAACAAAAAGGAAGAGACGTGAGATGATGATACGTTACCCTAGTAGCGTGTACGTGACAAGGAAACAAGAATCAAACCACCACAATCAAAACCAAGCCTCCTTGGCTCTATCAAACCCATGACCACAATACAAACCCCACGTCCAAGCTTATTTTTGAACCAAACACGATCACCACATCCACCAATCGATCACACACGATCACGAGCCTCCTAGGAACCTTTGTTTGTTGGATTTTTGGATGATAATGATGAAAATATTAAGGTGTCGCCACTTAGGTTAGAGAGAGAGAGACTTAGGGTTTATTGGTGTGTTTTTGAATGAAATGGAAATGATAAATGAGGTTTAATATAATTGATTGTGTGATTAAATGAGGGAGCCTAATGAGGCCGGCCATCAAGGGGGGGGGGAGACCAAATTTTTGACTTTCCAATCTTATCACTTCATTATGTATGTAGTCTTGTTAGTAGTCTAGGTTAATTGTGTACATATGGACATGTTTATTTGTTACTTAGAGTTTAATCATTTATGTTCTTTTAATTTATATCATAAGTTAATTACTTTCATAATGGTTGAATATTATTAATGATATAACTTGTTAAACGATGTTGACGTGTTTCCCGAGTTTGTATAATTTTAAGTTTGAGGGCAGCATTGTCATTTCACGCGATTGAGATTTTAGGGTTTTACAATCTTCATGGCTAGCATCTCACCTATGGTCTCTCCAAAGGTCTCATCACCACAACAGGCTGGTCCATCCAAAGAATCAATCATCTCAGAGGTATTAAAACTATACGATGAGGTTGATGAGCAAAAGATACATAACGAAGCACAATCTCTTGAAACTTATGATTCAGATATTGATAATGAGGGTAATAGTAATATTGTCCCATATGATCAATATGTGACACAAAGTGAAATTGAGATTTTACCAAGTGATGTATCGTCTGCAGTCAATAATGACTATGTTTTTTATGAATACACTGCAAGTACCCCTGATGATTCTGTTACCTCTGAACTGAATGCCTATAAAGAACAAGTTGCTATTTATGAACAACGTGCTAAGTTTGAGTTAACTACTTGTGAGCAGGAAATGGATGACTAAATGCGTTCAATTATTAGAAAAAGTAATTTTAGAGAAGAAGTGTTAAAACAAGAGTTAAATTCCTTACAAGAAAAGCTTTCTAAAACTGTTAAGCAAAAACAAGAACTTCAAAATAATGTTAAAGTGCTTAAACAAGAGTTCAGTGCTAAGGAATCAAAACTTTTGAATGATTTTTCCAATCTAAAAACTTTGAAAAACAAGCTTGAAAATAAGTTGTACGTACAAGGGAATACCATTCAGACTGCTCACATGATCACTAAGCATAGAGTCTTAAGCGATAAGCATAGTATTCCTCTAGTTGAGAAACCCAATCCTAAGTATGGTAAAATAGCTAGAGAGGCTCAGAAGGTAATATATGATGGTAATAAAATCCTTAAGCCTAGGCAGAAACCTACTTGCGCTAAGTGCACAGAGGAAGATATGCAATTTGAAGAAGTCAATAGGGAGAAAATGAAAAAGAAGATAAAAGATCCTGAGTGTAAAAAGCAAAACATTACGTTCAAACCCCATGATTACACAAAAGAAAATTGGATCTCCCTGAACATGTTTAAGCCTCAAACTCAATTAACCCCAGAATAGATTTTTTGGAAGAAAGATATGGATAAACAAAAAGCTAATGTACTTGTTGAAACAAACACTCCCTTTAGGAAAATTGTTGCAGCTACTGTGTATCCTCCAAATACACCAATGCACTTAGTTCCTAGAACCATTGCCACTAATAGCAAGACCTTAATCAGTCAGTATGTCATTTATCAATTATTTGTTGATTTTGAGAAGACATGTAAGAAAAGGATCACACCTAATGGGATAACTAAAGGGGAGAGGGGTTTTGAGCAAACTAAAGAATGCTATTTAACTGAGGTCATGCCTTTATTTAAACAATTAAAAGGTTAATTTGAGAGTCTTAAAAAGGGGATGGATTCAGATATTAAAGAAATGGAAAAGGAATTTGATGCAATGATAGTTGAGGTCGATGACTATGAGCGAGAATTAAAATATAATGAGATTGAGAGGAAAAACTTGCATACCTTAAATGAGAATCTGATTTCCGAATGTATCACTCAAGATGTGTTTTACACTTCCACGAACTGTTCAATTAATGCATCTCAATTTCATGAATTATCTGTTGCTCTGAAAGTCTCCCATGATCGTGTCATTGAGCTTGAGAAAACTAACTCTAAATTGCATGAAAAATTTGAACGGGATGATCATGATAACCTGGTGAAACAGTTTTCTAAATTGGAAGTTGAGAATCTTGCTTTGCAATTAAAATATCAACATCTAAAAGAAAATGTTAAAAGCTCAAATATCAAGACATCCTTGGATGCTCCTGAATTTGATGCAGTTTTTGAAATCAGCAAACGTGATGAACATATTCGAGCTCATTGAAACACGATCAGAAAAATGAGAACCCAAATTTCACAATTAAAGGGGGAAAAGAACAATGTGACAGGCTCCCAAATTCCTCCTCCTTTAGATTCTCAGAGTTCTCAGAGTTTTCATCTTCAAAACTTGGTTAATGTTATACAAAAGGAAAATGAGAGTTTTCTAGAAGAAAATGAAAAGATGAAACAACACTTTAAAGAGTTATATGATTCAGTGAAAGTCACTCATGACAAAAACAACGAAATAATAACGTCTTTACAAAAAGAAATTGAGAATCTGAGGAGTCAGGTAAAAGGGAAAATGCCACTTATCTTTAATGAGAATGTTGCATCAAAGTCATCTGCAGACTGGAAATATACTGTGACTGTTAAATACATTCCTCCTCATCTTAGAAATAACGAACTTGTGTTTCATAACTATCTCGCTCACCTTAAGGATAGTCTAGAATGTCTCTGTGAGATTGTAGAAGAGGATTTCATAAATAAGCCACTTGATAGAGAAATTAGGTTTGCTTGCATTCAGGCCAAACAATCTCAGGAGCTGCTAGAATGCTTAAGATCAACTTGTCCTAAATCCTTAGGTGTGAAAGATAAAGCTGTGATGCCTTGTTCTATGCCTAGTGCCAAGTATGCATCCCATTCTATGCCCAGTATTAAGAAAGTGAACTCTAGAGTGCTGATGGATCTGGACACACACCTTGTGTCAATGATATTTTGTATAATATTATTAAGCACACGGAATTTACTTAGTAATACGTAGAAGACGGATTGTATGATATATTGTAAGTAAACACATATTAAACACAAAACTTAAGCTCCAATAATAATACGAGTGATCTTGCTTATCACTAGGGTTACACCTTGAAGCCTTTGTGAGTAATACGTAGGTAATTAGACAAGTACCTAAGACAATGACCTAGGACCTCCTTTTATACAACAAGGAGTCCTTTACAAGATAAGTATAAAGCTAACAATATAGAATATACACAAAATCTATTCTATATGTATCTAGACGCGTTCTCCTATAGCAGTGGCAATAATGTACCAGCAGTGGTAATACGTTTCCACTGCTAGTGTATTCCAAGTAGTGTAAACCACAACTATCCATGGTAACAGATAATTCCCAACAATCCTCCCCTAAACTTATGATTTCTTTGCAAACCAATAAGTTTCTTCAATCTGCATCATCTTCAAGGATTTGTGGAATTCAATCAAACACTTTACATCTTTCTTAACATCTGAATAGCTCTGGAACATTGATCTTGAAGCCTATGTAACAATGATCTGACCTTCTCATTGTCTTCGTGAACTCTTATTGTTGTACATAACATCACTGTAAGAGTTCCAGCTCTGAGTGGATATTCTTTCTCAGCAAGCATGAATACATCAGCTCCATTTGCTGTAGAAACATGATGAACTTCACATGAGTCATAATAAAACCATTTCGTACCAGGACATGTACATGAGAATTTCCAGAAATCATCATTAACATCTAGTTCATAGAGCCTTAGATTAATCCATAAATGCATCTCCTTCATATCTTTGAGATCTTAAGCATCAAACCTTTCTCGAACTAACTTCCATAATTTGTCAAGGTCATCTCTGTCAAAAGATTTAATGAGATCTTCAAATGTCATGAATGATGAAGTTTCACCACCTAGCCTTGTGATCTTCCATGTTGAAGAAAAATTGCTAGTAGTGTAAACCTCCCAATCAATGATAGGATGTCTTACTTGCAGTGGTTCTGGATAAAAATATTCTTCTACTATCACAATCATTCTAGTCAGTTGTTCTTCAGTGAATTTCTTAGTAGGAATTTCTTGTTCTTCAGCAACCTTAGTCTTCTTAACAGTCTGAGAATCACTTTCTTTGGCCTTTCTATTCAATCCAGAATACCTTCTTTCTTCTTCTTCAGAGCCCATTGCAATAAAATCTTTATCATGTTTTTGAACTCTGTAGTAGATACCTTCAACTTGATTATCAGACATTCATTTGAATTGATGCTTTTTCCAACCACCAACATGACAACAATAAGTCTTCATGTATGAAATATAATTTGTGCCTTGGTTGGTTGTCTTTGTTTCTTTTGACTCTTTCTGACTGTACTAATCACATCTTGAAGTGCTTGATTGTTCTTCATTTGAATGAAATCCTTCAACTGAGCAGTTCTTTGATCTTCAGTTAAGGATGCATCAGCTACAAGGTCAATTGCCTTTTTCTTGATTATTGGATTATTAGCAATCAAGAACTTAATATCTTCTTCCGAAGGAACATAGCTAAACTATGGAGTATTCTCTCTAATTATTGTAGGTTGAACATTGGAAAGTGGATCTTTTAGAGAATCTTCCATTCTATCCAGCCTTTTAGCCTCCATAAAGCTTACAATCTCCATTTCTTCAACCTTTTTCTTTTCAGCAACTTCATCTTCATTTATCTTTTCAGCAACTTCTTTATCATGAGCAATCTGAACTTGTTCTTTCTTTGAAATCTTTCTTCCAGGTTGCTCTTAACTTTCCATAACTGCTTTACCTTTGTCTTTCTTCTGTTTATCAATTTCTTCACTTGCAGTGACAACATTATGTTCATCCATGGGAATATTTGGCTCTGCAATGGAAATTGAATCAATGGTAAAATCAGTTGCAGTACAGAAAATATCTTGCTCTAGTTGCTCTCCATAAATGTCAGCTTCCTTTGCTCCTTTACTAGAAACCCATTCATCTTCAAAATCAAGTTTCCTCCCCTGAGTTTCAGCACCTGTTTTCCTCCCCTGTTTGGGAGAATTACCCAAATCTTGATCAAAACCAGCTGAATCACCATCATTAGGTGAGGATGAAGATGAGATCACCACTTTGCAGTCTTCTTGTGCTTTTTCAACCCCTACAACTCTTTCTTCAAGGTTTGAATCTCTTCTTTTAAATGTGTAATATCCTTGGCATGCTGCTTCTTGACATGTGCCAAGTCATTCTGTAGAGATTCAACCTGCTTGACTAACTTTGTACACAAAACCATCAATTCCAATTGTTGCCCACTGCCCTCATCACTTCCAACTGTGTTACCTGTTAGGAAAGGTGAATCATGGGGCATTGGCTCAGATTCCTCTTTAGTTGGACTAGGTTGAAGTCTAGAACCACCACTGCTTGTTCCTAGACCAAAAGGTTCAGAAACATGTTGTGTTGTCATGAAAGAAGGTGGCTGTTTGCTCCTCCTTTCATAGGTCTAAGAAACAGGTGGAGTATAATCAATGTGTGGAACAAAGATTATGGGTGTGTTTTGTTCAGTTGTAATCTTTGCAAGCATTTAAGAAAGGAGAGGTGTAAAAATCATGCTGCCATCTTTGTTCATGTTTTGAAAAACTTTAGGCTTAAGACAACTGATTGTATAAACATTAGTATGGGGTTGCAGTTGAAACTCATTTAGCACTGCTTGCACAAACCTTGGATACATTAAAATTTTTGTTGAACTCTTTACATTGCCAGTCATACTTGTAAAAAGATAACTTGACCAGTTAAAAATCTTATCAGTGACTAGACAAACCAAAGGGTAAGCCATGGTTGAACTAAATTGCTCATAAGATGTTTTCTTTGGACTGAGACAATGTAAAAGAGTATGTATCAAAAATATCCATTGGGGACAAAAACCACTCTTTTTTAAAGTAGCGTTTTTGTCAGTGGTATCATACCCCATGGATGATAAAGTATCATGAATTTCGGGCATAGGTAATTTGATGAGACCATTGAGATCACCCAATTGGAGAACTCTCCTCAAGGATGCCTCAGTAACATCAATAGTTACCCCATCCACAGTGGCTCTTAGAGCGTCCACTGTTTCATGTGTATCTCCATTCTCAAGTGTTATGGACTTAGCAAAAGTCCAAAACTGTTTGATTTGAGAGATATAGATTGTGGGTTTTAAAAGCAAAGCATACCTTATATGGGTAGTATTGAGAAAGTCCACAATCTGATGAAAAGCAGGTCCACTCTTCTCGTTATACTTTTGTAGGTAGGCCACTTGGTTGTGCTCATCTGCAAATTTTAATGGTGCCATAGAAACTTTTGATGAAAAACGATATTATGTCAGTAATAATTGAAGGAATAACTAGCCAATTGAGAGAGAAAGATATATAGGGTTAGGGTTTAAGATTATTGCGCAAGAAAAACTATCATTAGAAAGTATTTATCGTAAGCGGATAAATAAAAATATGGAAAGTAGATAATCTTCTTAAAATTTTAACCCTATATATATGGAAATAAGTGGTTGTAGAAACCAAGATCCTGACTCAACTAGGGTATGAATAACATCACTTGATTGAATGTGCACAGCGGAATAACAAGAACACAATCAAAGTTACCAACAAGGTTTTTCTGATAAAACAATGATCCTCTATGGATCTCTATTCCTCTCTCTCAAGATGTTTTTCCTGGAGTGTTTTCAACTGTCCTTCAATACAAAAGCCAACTGTTCCTTTTATACACAAGGAACCCTAAATAGACAATAAATAAATATAAAACAAATGCATATCACTACCTAAAATAGCTCATGCAAATCCTAACAAACTAATACTGACTAACTATATCAGTAGGAATACAATATCAGCAGGAACCATGTCATCAGCGGAAACCATCTATAACTTCAGTAGGAACCTGTCAGTAGATCTTCATCACCAGGAACTTCTAAAATTCCCAACAATCCTCCCCTAAACTGGAATTTGACTTGGTTAAGTTCCAGTATCTTGATAGATCTCTAACACTTCAGAACAAGAGGATTGTACTCGAACATCAGCAGCAAAGAACCAAAACAATAACATCTCTATGATGACAAAACTTTGAAACTCCAGATCTTTACAACAACAAATGACATAATGTACATCAAAACATATTAGTTTCATACTATTCTCATCACATCCAGGTGTGTTAACTCCTGTGAGAGGTGAATCATTGAAAATAATGGATTTGATGTCTCTTTACCAATAGCCATTACTAATGGAGTAGCCAAATGTTTAAGTTCGAAAACTATGGTACACTGATAACCATCTGATTTATTAGCAAATCAGCAACCATAAACGGATTTGAGATGTCTTTACCTGTAGCCGTTTGCTCATGACTAGTCAATTCTTAGGTGAAATAATCCCCTTGGTGAATTGATTACCAAATATGGTATTCCACTGCCTTTACCACAAGCCATATACTTGTGGGCTAGCCAATTCTTGGATTCCAACAAGGAATAAACCATGGTGAATTGATGTCACACCCCCAAATTACCTGTTTTGCAGCGGAATGGAATTCCTGGGGATTGACTGTCATAGCATCACAATCACAGTTATGTTGAACGACCTAAAGTGTCGTTTGGAAAATACATCGTTTGATTTAATAAAACAATCAGAGTTTACAAAGTTCAGGTCCCAAATGAAATCACTTGTGCGGAAAATAAGTTTAGTACAGTCAAACGATGTTTTTAAAGTACATAAAACCCAAGTGAGACGCGTCGTCACCGCGACTCCATGATGTGTCCAAATGCATGCCATGAAGTGAATGCCTTAGATACCTGAGATAAAACATGCTAAAAGTGTCAACACAAAGGTTGAGTGAGTTCATAGAGTTTAAGTTAAAATGTAAAGCCTTTAAAAATCGTTTATGCCGCAAAGGCATTGTAAATCGTTGAAATGTAAAGACTTTCAAAATCGCTTATGTAGCAAAGGCATCGTAAATCCACTCAGTTCCAAGTCCCGCCCATACAAAACTTGCAACCTGTGTATTCACAACCCACTGCCAGGATATGTAGAGTTAATGTTCAAACAGAAATCGTCAAATGAATTCACAAAATAGTGCATGGCTCAATGTATCAAAATCGTTTATGCAGCAAAGGCATTGTAAATCCACTCAGTTCCAAGTCCCGCCCATACAAAACTTGCAACCTGTGTGTTCACAACCCATTGCCAGAATGTATATAGAGTTTATGTAATTCGTTCGAACACCATAATCGTAGTGTGAGTTAAATGGTTTCACACTCATCGTTAAAATCAACATCGTATTTATTTCACTAAGTTCATGACACCAAAGCGTAAACATCGCACCAATAAAAATTGGTAATCATCGTTTCATCGCCGCCCTAATAGGTAATTTGCCAATTTACCTCTATGATTCAAATATAGCGCGCTCGATTTCCCCTAAATGGGTCAATAGGAGCGGGAGTGTTAATTCCAATAGGCCTATTCACTATACTCGCGCTCACTCGAAAGTGACTAATGGTTCATGATGTAGGGACTTCGAACATGGCAAAATACTTAGTGACAATAAAACATCGGATATAGCATACAGTTCAAAGCATTTGTGTTCGATTAAAAAAAATGTAGCATGTATCTCCCCCAAGAGATTGTAAAACAGTTAATAGAGTAAAAGTGGGGCTATGAATTCACAGTAATATGTAAGAGTTTAAAGTACTTGTGCCAGTGAATGAAAACAGTTTGAGCATGTATCTCCCCCAAAACAGTTATGAAAGCAAGTAAAAGTAGGGGCTATGAAAACTCACTTGGATAAACTGGAATAATGGCAAAAGTGAGTACACTGAGGTATAATGTAATGCGTCAACCGGGACCTATTACAAATGATATGATATGTCATGAGTTGCAATGTAATGCTATGCATGCACTTCGTATGTTATTTATACCATTTACGAGTTTTGAAAATATTACTCGTCGTCGAAAAAAATACTCTTTTGACGTCTCGACCAATCAAAATGACTTTACATGTTTTTACGTCAAAATGTCATCCTACAATGGTTTTATAATGATTTTTGGTGAAATTACCACTTTTCGTCGCAAAACAATGTCGTCGGAAAAATCATGAATTTAACAAAAATGGCTTCGGAAAAGTAGTCGTAAAACGGTGTACGTCGATCGTTTAGAGAACGAACTCGACGGTTTTGGAAAGTTTGTATCGATATCTAAAAGTTTCAGTTCAGGAGTTTTCGTCCAAAAGGTCTCGATCATAAAGATATCAAGGGCTAAAGATGGTGGTTTTTGTTAATTGTGTGCAGAAAATAAGTTTCGGCCAAGTTTGAACATCCGTAAATAATTCGTTATAACTCCGCTTGACAAACGGCTTTTTGTTTTGAAAAATATGGCCGATGAACTTGATTTTACTAGAAGACCTTTCGTTATAAAAAGTTTCACAACCGGGTTAAAAACTGCCGCAAACATGGACGTTAGAGCTAATGAAATACTTGAATCGTAAAAATAATATAACTTTTCAGAAAATAATATTTACGGCAACTTTATGAAAACGGCCATATCTCTGTCGTTTTAAATCCGTTTTCTACGTAAAATATGTCCTTAGCTTCGTATCGAAGTAAACTAATATATTTTTGGGAAGTCGAAATAATTTGTGAAGCTTAAGGCTCATTTTTGACTCGAAAACACTAAAAACAGCAAGCTGATTTTTCTGAAATAATACTTTTCGTCGTCAAACTTTAAAAATCCATAACTTCTTCGTTATAAGTCCGTTTTTATCCGTTCAAGCGGCCACGGATTCGTTTTAAAGTATATTTTCTAAATATCAAGGCCAAAACTTCGTACCAACAGTAGGTTTTTCCAGAAATTCGATTTAAGGACAGAACACAAAATATAGTTATCGAAAATAGTTTTTCTCGGACAAAACCTATTCTAATCCCTTCAAATCAACTCCAAAACTAATCTAATCCTACCATACACCTTCTTAGGGTGTCATGGGTTCCTAATCACCACCAAGACCAAAGATTACCATGGGAATAATTATAGGATGACCATAAGTATATAAAACCTCTAAAATCATGAAATAAATGGTATAAATCACATAACATGCATATAAGCTCCAAAAATGATAAGAAACTTATGAAAATGATAAGGAAACTTGAAAATGATAAAAACATGCTTACTAGTGATTATGAAGAGGTGTAAGTAACAAGGATTAACTTAAATATCCTTGGTTTTTATTTCAAAACCATATAAAGGATATAATCTAGGTTGTAAACACACTTGATCTTGCAAAAAAAAAAAATCTTGATCCCCTTTGTTTTGTTGAGTGGCCGGTTAGGAGAAGCAAGGAAGAAGAGAGAAAAGTTTCTTGCTAACACTTGTGAATTATGTGAAATGAATGAGTTTGATAATTCATGTAAGACTTTTGTGTTGAATGAAATAATTAGAAAACATACACCTTACCTCATTAATTGACAACCCTCCCCCAAGGGCCGGTTTTGGGGGATGTTGTCTTCCATAATATATTTTTTTTTTTTTCTAAAATGTATATATATATATTTACTTGTATACTTATAAGAAAGTATAAGTAATATGTAGGAAATGTAACTTGTAAAGGTAAATGGAAGTTTTTGGTACAAGTAAGTTTTTAATAAGTCATAATAGAATGTATTGAGATAATAAAAATTGTAAAAACACTTTCCTTGTGAAATTTGAGTGATAAAAATAATTATCGTATAATTTTAAGAAAAACGACGTAATAATTAAACTTTAACGATTAAAATACCAAATAAATTTGAAACACTAGGAAAACTAAAAATATAGTTTTTATAAACTAAATGTAAGTTTAAAAATACCTCGGGATCATTTTTGAAAGTAATGGATTAAATATTTAAAATAAAAACTCACGCGATAAAAATTATTAAACATAAAAATTACGCGTTGCAAGTGAAAATGAAATGTCGTGAATGAATCAATGAGATGCACATGATGTCCATGAAATGTAGACTAATCATAGTCCATATGAAATGTACGTGATGTCATGATCATGAATTCGCCGCTAAACCTCCAAGGTTACGCGAATTTGAAACAAGTAAACCAAGTTTACTAAAAATGTTGAAATAATGAGACATGAACGGTGTCGAGAAATGACCTGAAAGTACGGGTTGTCACAATTGATGACCATACAACCCTCAGCAAGTAAGCATGGGTGAGTTGCAGACCCTATGATTTTGAGCAAAACATTACAGCTATCAACAGATTTGATGTGTCTTTACCAAAGTTGTACCCTTTGGACTAGCCAACTCTTTGATGGAATGTCGTCATCATCATGGTGAGTTGATTACCATTAGATGTGTGGTAAAGAACCAACACCAAAACCTGCATACAGGAAAGAGTAGAAACTGAACACAGACAAGCTAGGTTTTTTTTTAATCAACTATAAATATACAAAACATGTAAAATATACCATCAAGCAGCAGCAGAAACCAAAGAAATATGTAGTGTCAGCAGAAACACTAAGCCTCCCATAAGGCTTTTGAGGATCCAACAGCTGCAAAAATGGTTAGAATACAAAAATACAACAATAAGCCTCCCCTTAGGCTTATGCCTCCCCTCAATCAATGCACCTGATAAAGACTATTGTTCTTGGGTACCCAGAATGAACTTTTCCTTTGAGTTTTCCAAGAATAACCTTTTGAGGGCTTAACAGCAGTAGCCACTGTTACTTCACCACGTGCCATATTCATATGAGATACATAAGGTGTATATGTCTGACAATAAGAACTTGTAGGTCTATAGGGCATAAGTCTAGCATTACTGTTCCACCACCTAGTAGTAACTGGTGAAGAATATCCTCCACCAGAGGGAACTAGAAAAGGCCTATTAAACCTATCAGCAGAAACAGATGCATACAACTTTGGCTTACCATTAGGAACTTATTTACCCGCTCTCACATGTGCAGCTTTGGGAACAAATGGAGGAATACTAGCAACATTAGTCCATGTGGGTCTAAAAGTCTAATGGCCATAGGAAACACCCATCCTTTTCTCATGATAATCATAGTCTTTAATAAGATGGAGTTTACCACCACACACAAAACAAGATTTCTTCTTAAAAGACTTATTCTTAACACAACTTTGTTTATTACACATAAATTTATCAAAAATAGAACTAGAAGCAAAATTGTGTTTAACAGAAGAAGTAACTGTCTTTGTTTTGCGCTCATCATCAGCTACTTTGGACTTGGGTGTGGTCTTAGGTGTGTGCCTAGGTGAGTCAGACCTTTCACTTGAATCACATGAGGCATAGTCAGTGGACTTAAGGTCTGACGACTTGTCACTTTTAGAACAAGAGATAGAGTCATCAGTTTTGCTACTAAGGTCTGGCAAGTCACTTGACTTTTTGCCATATAAATGGTGTGATCCATCAAAGTCAACGGGGATGGAAAGGTCAGTGGGCATGTGTTCTCCTCTAATAGGTCCAGGGACAGCATGTAATGTTCCTTCTTTTACATAATTAGCTAAACCTGCTGGTGTAGTTTTACGCCCATCATGCCTAGCTTCTAATCCTACATACTTTTTAAAACCTAAACCTATCCCAGAGGTCTCAGATTGACTACCATAGATTAATCTAGCCAAATTATCACCTGACATCAGCCATTCATTATGTCTAGTTACTTTATTATCCAACTTATCTTGCACTTCTTGTTTTTCTAGCTCTACTTTAACTCTTTCTTTTTCAGAATATTTTAACTCATTTTTAACATTAGTTAGATCTCTTTCTAACACTCTTATATTTTCTTCATAAGCAAGCTGATTCTTTTGAAACCAAATTTCCTGTTTTTCTAAGGTTTTTAAAGAATTTTTGTAAGACTGAACCTCTAGATAACTTTCATTATATTTAGGTTTCAAATCATCATAAGACTCCTTAAGGGCATTATATTTTACATCACAATCAAGGACACAATTATGTACCTGAGAGATGCCCATCACTGCAAATTCTTCAGCATCACCTATAGTATAAGCTTTCTTGCTCATCTTCTTAAATTTAGCCTTTTCACCATACCTTGCTTTGAGTGCATTCCATATACCACGTGCATCATCCATATAACAAAAATCTGCTATATGATCAGCAGGAATAGATTTAAGCAAGGTAGCTCTGGCCATTGACTCTATTTGTACTTCAATGTGTTCATATTTAGTCGTTGGAGAAAGAATAATGATTTTTCCATCGTGATCTCTTCACGTCCTTTTCAAGATGTTGCCATTTTGGATCACCTTCCAGATATTTATATCATTATTCATGATCCAGTGTTTCATCTTCTTAGCCCAGACCTCGTACTCATCATTCATCAAATAAGGAAATATAACATCATCCCTATTTTTATCAAATTCTGCCATTTTATGTGATAACAACAGTAAAGTTATGTGATAGCAGCAATAATATGAGACCAAATGTAAGTGGGGACCAGCGTGTAAACAGAAGCAACAAAATGATCAGTAGCAAACGAATGCAATTAGTAGAATAGATGATCAGTAGGATCCAATGACCCACTAGAGTTAAAATGTCACGAGAGAGCCAACAACCTGAATCACTTGATAATCGTGGGACCAGAACATCACGAGACCAGAAAAGTTATATTCACGTGAACAAGCAACACCTTGACCAATCAAATTCAATATAACTAATTATTCTTGGCCAGAAAAGTTATCACTGTGGGACCAATGAAAATCAGTAGCAACAGTTTACAAGGTCAAATAAACCCACGTGACCATTCGCAAATCAACCAATAGCCACGAAACCAATCACCCAACTACCATTTAAACATCCATGTGAAGTGATCCAATAGAAATATAGTGTACTTGTACCCACGTGAAGGAACAAATGATAGATGTGGATTAACAAGTGGGACCAGCGATTAAATCAAATACGAGTAACAACAGCAATCACGTGACCAATTTAAAGAACCACAATAAAATCAGTTTCCCATGCTCTGTCTCACATAATTAATTATCAATCAGTACAAATTGAGCAAGGACCACCGATAAATTAAAAGAGTAAAAATCACAAAGATTGGAACAAGGTTACCTGATGAAATTAGAAAAACGATATGAATAACCAAATCAGATTTGCTGCTTCGTGTGTGCTGCCTCTTTGCTTTTCACATATGATGCATAAACCCTAATGACATGAAAAACTTATCAACCCTAGATCGAGAGCCACCCGCTTTATAGAAACCAAGATCCTGACTCAACTAGGATATGAATAACATCAATTGATTGAATGTGCACAGCGGAATAACAAGAACACAATCAAAGTTACCAACAAGGTTTTTCTGATAAAACAATGATCCTCTATGGATCTCTATTCCTCTCTCTCAAGATGTTTTTCCTGGAGTGTTTTCAACTGTCCTTCAATACAAAAGCCAACTGTTCCTTTTATACACAAGGAACCCTAAATAGACAATAAATAAATATAAAATAAATGCATATCACTACCTAAAATAGCTCATGCAAATCCTAACAAACTAATACTGACTAACTATATCAGTAGGAATACAATATCAGCAGGAACTATGTCATCAACGGAAACCATCTATAACTTCAGTAGGAACCTGTTAGTAGAACTTCATCAGCAGGAACTTCTAAAATTCCTAACAGTGGTTACTTTCAACGGCTAGTAAAAAATAAGTTACTGACATAATCAGTTGTAACGGCTAGAACAACAGTGGTAAAATAACAATGTCAGTGGAAACTGTGAACTAGCAGTGGTAATTTTTCACAAAAATTTCAAAGAGCAGTGGTAAATAAAAACATATAAAAAACTAGACTTCTCTTATCATAGTTTTTAGCAAACTACCAGCTATCAACGGATTTGATATGTCTTTACCATGAGCCGTTTGCTATGGACTAGCCAACTTTTGATCATAAAGAATATGGTGAGTTGATAACCATATAGTTTTTGGTAAACTATCAACCATAAACGGATTTGTCAAGTCTTTCCCAGTAGCCGTTTGCTCTGGACTAGTTGATTCTTATGTGGATTAGACATGGTGAATCAATAACCATTTGTTGTGTATCTCAGTTATACACCTTTTAAGATCAACTCCCATCTATGCTTGGTTATGTACCTGTATGTGATAGGAATAACCAACTTGTTATTAACCAAAGGTACTTTTAACCAAACCATTACCCAAGAAAAATATCTTCCAAAGTTAACCCGATAATATCTATATTTACTCTTTAACCTACCAAAATAGGAAAAAGTAAATATACTCATTAAATAGCCCTGGTAACCAACTTTGGCTATATAAGGAGGCTTAGCTTATTGTAATCTTCATTAAAGCACATTCAAACACACAAAATCCCTAAAAATAATCATGAGCAATCCTTCCAATACCATTGACATCTCCTCTGATTCAGAAGAAGAATATGTGATCGAGTCAGAGACTTCCTCAGAGGCATCAGGATGGGCTGGATACTTCTCAGCATGGGCTGGAAGCACTTCATCCAAGAAGTACACTAAAGAGACTGCCAAGCGTGTACCTGCTGCAAAACCTGCACCATCTCTTGAGTTTTACTCCAGCTCATCAGATGATGATGAGACAAATGATAAGACCTATTCCATGACCAAATAATTTCCAAGATCTCTTACAAAAGCACTGGAAACAGCTATCTCCAATATGAAGCAGATATCCATACCAACGAAGCCTGCAATGCTACCAAAACCTCCTCCACAAGTTCTTGGTCTTCCTTGTCCATGAATACAATCCACCTTTGAGAACAAAAGGAAAAGAGCACAGAAAAACAAGCATGACTATGTGGGCAAAGGCAAGAAGCCCATGAAGTAGCTGATGTAGGGTGTAGGAATGTAGGAAGTTATCTTTTGTGTTTTGATTGTGATTGTTGACTCTCTCTCTGTGTGTAATGACTCATTTATATGAATGCACTCTCTCTGTTTTCCTTTTTCCCATTTGAGAATAACATATTTCCACTGCTTGCATTATAGTTCCCACTGTTAGGCTTATATTCTATATAAAAGTGAGTGGTCAAACATAAATACAAGCACTAAACAACCACATCTTGGTTTAAACAAATACTCCTTCAATCCTGCATATCACACATAGAATCCAAACACTGAAAGCATTGTTGAGATTGACAGTGGTTAGGCAAATTAACTAGAAGTAGATGCAACAATTTTGCATGCAGTGGTTAGACCACACAGTCAACAAGTCCACTCCAAGTTATTAATCCGGCCACCAAAGTCAAAGACTTCATTTACTTCTCAACCACTTAAATCTTCCCCTCATTAACTTATTGTTCCAACATAACCTCTATTAAAGTGCATCTTACACACATACTTCACATACTACTACCACATAATCACTTCTCAGTTAAAAGATTTCCAAAAGATCACCATGAGCAGTTCCAATCCAATCAATCTTTCCTCAGACAGTTCATTTTCTGACAGTGCATGGGATGACTTTGTGTTGAACAACCTAAGCAGAGTAGAGAAAGAAGAGTTTAAAGAAGTGTCATCCAGAAAAAGATCTCATATGTCCATGAGTATTACCACATCATTTGCTGGTCCATCAAATCTGCAACCAGTACCTCAGGATGCTTTGACCAAGGGAGATAGTTCAGAAATAAGTTCTTATGTTTCTCCCTATAAGGACACAGATGATGAGACTTCCACAAGAGCCTTGAGTGTGCCTCCCCTTGCTGCAATACTCCCTAATGAAGAGCTCCAAGCACCAAGTGCAAGAGCCTTGAGAGTAGCACCACCACCAGCGGGTCCTTCATCATCCTCTCCACCAGTCAGAGAAGTGGTGAGGGGATTAGCATGCCCTAGAGTGTGTGGGTGGATTGATATACGTGGAGCTCCTAAGGTGATGCCAAAGTGGGGCTTCCCAAAGAATCCATAGATGGTAGATGGTGGTTAAGTAGAGTATGATTGGGGTAGTTTATGAAGCTTTTGTTTGGAGTAGGAAGTTGTTTAGTTGTTTTTCAGTTGATGTAATGATGCTTGTTATCTGTATTCCATGGATGTATCTACTGCACTCATTTTGTAGTTTTGTGAAATAATAATAATGATCCATGTTTTCCTTCATCTTTAGAGTTCTTGCATCATACTTGTTGTTCCATTAACTCCACCTCCAAAACTGACATACTGTCCATCATAATGTTCAAAATCTGAAAGATAGGACTTGTTGCCAGTCATGTGCCTTGAACACCCACTATTTGTATATCCTTGATCTGATCTTTTTGTCCTTGGATGTTCCTGCACATAATAGAAAAGAGTTAGTTTCTTTTGGAGACCCAAGCCATGATTGACTTGGATCTGCCTCGTGTATCAATATAGTTAAATCTATCAAAGGTCATTGATACACGATTGGGATTGGTTGTAGAGGTAGTTCCTTTAGGTTTCCATTCCCAATGTGCTGAGGCCTTCACAGCATTGCCCATGTCCCCCCTTTTCTTGTTTACAACCCTTGCAGTGGTAACTTTTGAATGAGTAGTGGTAACTGCTGGTCTGTTTTTAGGTACCCACTGTTGGTTATAATGAACCTTATTATTCTGAAAAGTACTTTTCCCTATTTGTGCAGATTTTGCAAAAATTGTTTTGGACTTTGCACTTTTAACAGGTGACTTAGGGTGAGCAATGTTAATTGTTTTTGCTATGGCAAAAGTTTTGAGACCACTTCTTAGTTGAACTGCTCTTGGGACCATTTTGCAATGTGAACTAGGGTGTACATTATTTTGAAACCTGTTAGACTCCACCCTTTTATTCCCATGGACTTCCCTTCTCCCATTATGATAGTAACAATAAGCATGTAAATGATCAAAACTACCACAGATATAACATGCCTTATTGTACATCACAAAATCACTACCTTGTTGTTGAGATTTAACATGATTCCAACTCCTTTGGTTACCCCTAGGAGCTGTAGGCTTGTTCCTATATATCTCAGCATACCTTACAGTTGATCTAGGTTTATTAACTGGTTTCCTAGGTTCCTCTGTAACAGCATTAACAACTTTTGGGATAGAAGCCTCTACATTCTTTTTAACATTCTCATCAATAACAGATGAGTCACTAGCACTCTCAAAAACATCATTTTCATGCTTAATCTCTCCCTCACTTTTCACCATTGTGTTCTTTAAAGGACCATATTCACGTTCAAGGTCCTGAAACTCTTCTAAGCCTGTATGAGCTAAATCTATACCTGGAGGTGATGGAACACCTCTTAGTGATGGAGGCACAGTATTATAACCCATACCAGACTTAACTTTACTATGTACTTGAGCATTCCAAATTTTATCAATTGACTTAGACTGATGATAACATGTGTCTAAAGTTAAATTGACATTTTCATTTTTCTTTTGAAGTTTTTCAAACTCCTTTTGGTATGATTCATTCACAGCTGTTGTATGTTCTACCTCTCTTCTAAGAAGAATCATATCATCATTATATTTTGTCTCATTTTGTCTATAGTGATCTATTTGTTTCTCTAATACTGCTATAGCTCTCCTAAGATTTGACACAGTATAATTAGCAGTATACAACTCTTGTCTTTCATTAGATTATAAATCATTAAGCCTTTCAACTTCTCTAGCAGCCCTACATGTTTTAGAACAACTTTAAAAGTTTTGTACCTCAGAGTCAGAGAAAGCCATGAGAGCAAATTCAGTAGCAACAAGAGCAGCATCTGATGGTTCTTCCTCTTGATCATCAGCCATGAAACTCCAATCATAGCTCACACCATCAATAGCCAACATTGCCTTTGGTTCTTCCACAATTGATTCCTTCTTTTGCTTGTACCAAGTAGACCTGTTGTCCTTGGTCTTTGGTCTTCTACATTCTCTAGCAAAATGTCCAAACTTGTGGCAGTTAAAGCACTCCACTTTCTTCTTATCAAAGCCTGCAGTTTCACTACCATTGATGTGAATAGGCTTGCCAATTTTCTTGTAGAATTTCCTAGCCCTCATGCTAAGAAGAGCTATCTGCCATTTTATATCCATCTCCTCCAAGTCATCTTCATCAATTTGCTCTATGTCTTCATGAGTTAAGACAAAGCCATTTACTTGTGTGGAGATGAAAGCATAAAAAGTAGGATCTCCAATACTAGCAAGCTTCTTCTTAGAACCTGCAGTGGTAACACTAACATTACTAATGGAAACTTTAGAACCAGCAGTGGCAACATCATCATCACTATCATCTTCAGAATCATCACTGTCAACAGAGGTTGACAACAATGCCAAGCTACTAGAGCTTGTACCAAGTTTCCCTGCCTTCTTCAACCTTTGCTCAATAAGTTTGAAGTTGTTGTAAAGGTCATTGAGCTTCATTGTTTCTATGTTTGATTTGTTTTCCCAGACAGTAACATTAGTTTGAAACTCTGAAGGCAAACTTCTTAGAAACTTCAAATTGAGGTCTTCCTTTTCTACCTCAATGCCAAACACAGTTAGTTGTGTAACAATCTTCTGGAGTTTGGTGAAGATGCTATCAAGTGAGTCATTGCTTGAAGCAGAGAAGTTTTCATAACTTTACTTCAACAATGTCTTTTGTGTCTTCTTTGTAGCATCATTACCACCAAACACTGAGCAAATCTCTTCAAACAGTTCCTTAGCAGTTGTGAACTTGCTAAATGCAATGATCTGGTCTCTAGGAAGAGTCATCAGCAACAAACTTCTAGCCTTAAGATCATTCTTCCTTAGTGCCTTTTCAATACTAGATTCAGGCACAGAAAATTTCACAACATCTGTGTCACCAACCTTCTGAGTACTAGTCACAGACTTGAAGGAATCACCAGTTTGAATGATCTCCCCTAGAGCATAGTCCTGAATGAGAAAGTATTGCTCAATCAGTATCCTCCACATCTCAAACTCATTAAGTTTGAGCTTAGGTAGCCTTGGTGTAGAAGAGTTGGAATGGTTGTTTTCCATCTCCATTGAATTGAGTGAGTAGGTTAAGCTTATTCCTTGGATCTTCTAAAACAAAATATCATAACCTTCGCTCTTATACCACTTGATGGATCTGGACACACACCTTGTGTCAATGATATTTTGTATAATATTATTAAGCACGCAGAATTTACTTAGTAATACTTAGAAGACGGATTGTATGATATATTGTAAGTAAACACAGATTAAACATAAAACTTAAGCTCCAATATTATTAATGAATAATACGAGTGATCTTGCTTATCACTAGGGTTACACCTTGAAGCCTTTGTGAGTAATACGTAGGTAATTAGACAAGTACCTAAGACAATGACCTAGGACCTCCTTTTATACAACAAGGAGTCCTTTATAAGATAAGTATAAAGCTAACAATATAGAATATACACAAAATCTATTCTATACTTATCTAGACGCGTTCTCGTATAGCAGTGGTAATAATGTACCAGCAGTGGTAATACATTTCCACTGCTAGTGTATTCCAAGCAGTGTAAACCACAACTATCCGTGGGAACAGATAATTCCCAACAAGTGCCTTTAATTAGTTCAGATCCCTGCACTTCTAGTTTAGGAATGCAAAAGGTAGCCCAATCAACTAATGTTCCCATAATTCCCTCTACAGGAGTAATCAGTGACACAAAAGCAAGTGGGTCAAAGCCTCCAGGTAATATAATGCAAGATAGGACCTCGCAAGCTAAGACTGTGCAATGGAAGAAAGTAGAAGATCACCCTAGGAACATTAAGTTTGAGTTGAATAAAACGAATCGTGTTGATTCTAGTATTAGCTATAAGCGTACTGTAATTAATTCGAATTCTGCTACTTTTGAAAAAACATGTAATGATGAATGTTTGGTTTCTATTACTAATCATGAATGTGGTGTGAATGAGTTGATTAATGCTGTTAAATGCCCTGTTAAGAAAGTGAATACAAAAATTCAAGATAAGAAAGCTAGAAAGCAATGGCGAAAGAAGGTTAGAAAACATTGAAACCCAAAGGAAGGAAATTTAGTAACATAGGTTATCAGTGGATACCTACTGGCCGCAAATTCAATCTTAATGAGATGTGCACTAAATTATCTAGATCAATGCCCATTAGGAAATGGATGCCTACTGGTAGAACTATTCCAATAAGAAGTGAACATACTTTGAGTAGGTCAAACACGGACACTAGCATTTCATCTATCCCTGATGATTCCATTGTTTCTACTTCTGATGTGTGTGTTCCAATCACTGTTACTAACCAAATGGAACCCATTCTTGCATGGGGATCCCAACTATCCAGTTATCCATTCTTGTCTGTGTTCAATTACAAATCGTTCAAATTGTTCTGTGGTACCTGGACTCAGGTTGTTCCAAGCATATGACTTGATACCGGTCACGGCTCATGAACTTTGTGACTAAATTCATCGGGACTGTTAGATTCGGGAATGATCATTTTTGTGCAATTATGGGTTATGGAGACTATGTTGTCGTTGATAGTGTTATCTCCAGGGTATATTACATTGAAGGTCTTGGTCATAACTTATTCTCTGTCGGTCAATTCTGTGATTCTGATCTAGAAGTGGCCTTCAGAAAACATACTTGCTTCGTTAGTGTAGGATATTAGTTTTCACATACACATCAAACCATAACACAAAGTGGCATATGAATGGAGTTCTAGAGAGAGAAAGTTAGAGGTTTAGGGAACTTAGTGAGAGAAAGTGAAAGATATTATTATAAGCTCCAACTCTCTACCTTGGGAGGTAGAGAGTATTTATAGTCTTACATAAAACGCCACACATCGGGCTGTGGATCAGGCATACAGTGGGTAAAGACCCGTCCGTCCTCCACGGTGTTACTTAACTAAATACTACTTAACATAAAATAACTACGACTACGAGCTTTCTAATGATTACATATACTTGAGGTGACCGACTCTTTAATACCTGGAATTTCTAATTCCTAACAATCTCCCCCTAAGGGAGGTCACCTCAATCATGTACTAAAATTACATTGAATACAGATAGATATTACATTAACAATTGTTCTTGCATTCTTGATGTAGTACTTTGCTCCTAAGCTCGTAGTCATTGATTCTTCACATTGCATGTTTGGTTACTCCAAGTGGAGGTCTTTTACTGATCCACGTGATAATAAATTTGAGCCAGCTCTTGAGATCATCAGCTAACAAAAATCTCTGAGACATCCATTGTGATGTTGTGACTTTAGGACCGACATGCTCACATTCTGGATCATGATATCTTCTCATCAGAGTTGCGGAAGCTTTAGTTGATTCATGATATTGGCAGCAGCGTAGCAGAAGCATGGAGTGAAAATATCAGAGTCATTGATGCACTAATCATGATTTCTTTTGAGATGAATGTGTTAAGTGAGCATGCGGCTATGGATTGACCGCTTCATTCTGAATAGCTGCAAACGTCGGGTGTACCTGCATACAACAGTTAGCAATAAATCGCACGAAAGTGTCTTTGATCACTTTCGTTGAATTGAGGTACACGGCCCACTGTTCCCCGTTGATCAGTACATGTACTGCCTGTGATCAGGTATAATTCCGAAGAATTTCCTTGACAGGGTTTCGCAGCTGCTCTAGCTGTTCTCAAACCGGAACATCTCAAAGAAGACAACACGGAGTGAGTGAACCAGCGAATTTTAAGTCCACTGATTAATGAAAAGAGATTTGAAAAACAATCGTGTATTGCTCAATAGAAATTGTTTTTGCAATACAACGAAGGTTTTATTGAAAATCAATTATCAATCATAAAAACACCTTTTGGTTTGAAAAAAGAGTACACGGTCGATGTGCTAAAGAAAAGAGTTGTTAAGCACAAAGACCGGTTTTTCAAAGGTATCCGTCAATCCATAACCTGAACCAGGATTGATTCAAGAGATTGAATCGCCCCATTTTTTTTGTTCAGTTGTCACATGGTTGATCTATATAATAGATCTCACATGCCACCTACCAGGAGCTTGTTTGATGTTGGCTCCAGAAGGCTTTCCATCTTCATAGTGAATATGTATGCATATCACTCAGATGTTCTGGCAATATCACAAGGATAGTGCGTAGGACTCAAGATATAATCTCTCTTTCCACATTGTGTGAAGCAGAGAGTCTTCATTGAAAGTGTCCTAATGAGATTGATTGAAGATCTCGTGGCTCTAGACTCAATTTGTGCATATTTGGATCCTGTGCCGGAGACTAGGGAGAGGGTCTCCTTCTTCAATATCAGCAATCTCTAAGAGAAAGTCGATAGATATGTCGGTTCCTCGTGAGAATGAAACAAGTCCTTTTAAGAGGAACTTGAGTGGTTTGGAAAGTTGAAGTGCAGTGCGTCACTGGGTCCATGACGTCTTGTCTTCAATACCGATGTTACTATCAGTAGCGTATGAATTGAACCCGATTTCTACCCTAAGGTTGAATAAATGGAGGGCTATTTGTTTTCACCCTTTTCTCATTCAATTCTTTTTAATTCTTCAACCCCTTCAGTGCTTACCGAGACTTCATTGTAAGAACCTTGTTGGGTTTGTTCCAGTACTTGCTCTGTCTCAGTCCGCACACTTCCCATATCTCACTTTTCTCCTTTTATCATCATACCTAAGGACTTCTACACTAACTAGTGGATTGTCCCTGGGTAGATCCCTCCGGTTCTGGCGGATCATGGGAACCAATACCTAACCTTATCATCCTTATATCACCGTACATTAAGTAAAGTTGGTCGGTCTATTTGGTATTGTTCATCTGACATTGGAACCAATTGAAAACCATTTGAAAATCAATCCAGATACTTGTGATATATTATCAAAACATTTTGTACCTGAATTGTTTTTGATATTTTTAGAATAAGTGCTCCCCCTCAACATGTGCATCAAATGTTTGAAATCGTTTTGCACACGGAGGCAAGAGGAAGAAATTACTTCTTTGATTACCATTTTCTAAAAAATATCACCATCACTTCCTTGATCAAATCAAGTAGATAAAGCATTTCCAGGAAGGATGAGGTTTCCATAAATTTGCTCCCCCTCAATATTTGCCTCAAGGTTTGAAAAGAGTTTTGCACATACTAGAGGGAACCTGCACATTGAGATAAATGATCACGTTTCAAATCATAGGTTTAAGATAGATGCTCCCCCTCAACATGTGCATTGAAAATTTGAAATCGTTTGACACATGTGGGAAGGACAGCATGTACATCCTTATAAAACCATTTACCGAATAATCAGTTTAAATCCAATTTAAAGCACACATTCTCCCCCGATCACAATTATCAAATCATTTGAGATTTGTGATCTCTTATAGATTTAAATTGATTTTGAAAGCTTTTAAGGAGAATTGTGACTTGATTATGAAAGCGTCTTAACTGATAAGGATCGTATTTTAAGACTTTAAACTCCATTGATAAAACATGCATGATTATCTTTTGAAAACATTTTAATGCCAAATAACTTTTTAATTTAATTGAAATCATTCTCCCCCTCAATCAATGACATAGGTTGTTGATTGAGAGATAGAGATTTTGACAAATAAGTCCTGATGATTATCAAAAATAGAGACCGAGTTATTTTTCAAAGCAGTTAGTTTTCAGCAGATAAATGTTTATAGAATCAGAGCATGGAATTAAAATATGGTAAAGCAAGGCTCTGTTCTTTCTTTGAAAAGCGGGTTACTGCCTGAAAAGACAATAAACCATATATTCTCTTTCTCCCAAAAATATTTTTTGATTTTTTTGATTTTTTTTTTTTTTTTTTTTTTTTTTTTAAATTCAAACAACATCTAAAGTCCCGTGTCATTCTTTGAATGACAACATCAAGACCGTAGATATTATCGAATCGAGAGAAACACGACAAAATGACAATATTTTTTGAAGATTTTTCGAATTTTTCAAATTTTTATGGATTTTGAAAGTTTTATATTTTTCTATTTGATTTTCGAATAGATATATACAGGAGATAGATGAAGATAGACCTTTACTCCTCGTCTTCCTCCTGAAGACGTTTGAGTGTTTCTGGTTGAAGGCTTTTCATGCCCAGTCGTGGAAGAATAAACTCAAAGCGTTCTCTTGGAAGAGCTTTGGTGAAGATGTCTGCTAACCGGTATTCAGTCCTCACAAAATAGAGTTCCACTACACCTTTTTCCACTTGTTCCCTGATGAAATGATGTCGAATGTCGATATGCTTTGCTCTTGAGTGTTGAACATTGTTGCATGAGAGAGCAATATCACTTTTATTATCACAGTACAGAGGGATTTTGTTGAATTCAAAGCCATAGTCAGATAATTGAGATCTCATCCATAAGATTTGAGCACAACAGGATGACATGGCTATGTATTCAGCCTCTGTAGAGGAAATAGAATTACTCATTTGCTTCTTTGATGACCAGCTCACAAGCTTATCACCCAAAAACTGAGCACCTCCAGATGTACTTCGACGAGTATCTTGACACCCTGCATGATCAGCATCTGCATAGGCTGTTAGTGACATACCGGTGTCCTTCGGGTACCAAAGTCTCATATTGATGGTTCCTTGGAGATATCGAAAGACTCTTTTAACCGCTTCAAGGTGCTTTTTAGTAGGCTTAGCCTGGTATCTAGCACACATGCAAACAGCGAACAAGATGTCTGGTCTACTAGCAGTGAGGTACATCAGGGATCCAATCATACTACGATATTTCGTTTGGTCAATCATGATACCTTAGTGGTCCTCATCTAGTTTGGTTCGATCAATCATGGGGGTGTCAACAGGGTCACTTGAATCAAATCCAAATTTCTTTAAGATTTCTGTTGCATATTTAGATTGATTTATGAAAATGCCTCCGGGACTTTGTGAAATTTGTAATCCCAAGAAAAATGACATTTGTCCCATCATTGACATTTGAAATTTTGAACTCATTTCATTAGAAAAACGATCACATTCCATTGGGTCAGTCGAGGCGAAAATAATATCATCAACATAAATTTGAACATGAATTAAATGTTTGCCTGACTTCCTGGTGAACAATGTAGGATCAACTGCTCCTTTGCTAAATCCGGTAGATAGAAGAAACTTTGACAGTGTATCATACCATGCCCTTGGAGCTTGCTTTAAACCGTAAAGGGCCTTCTTCAAACGATAAACGTGAGTAGGATGCTCTTGATTTACAAATCCTTCAGGTTGGCTGACGTAGACGACTTCTTTAAGGTCTCCGTTCAGAAATGCCGTCTTCACATCCATCTGATATAGAATCATGTTCTTAGTAGCAGCATTAGCCAAAAAGATTCCGATTGCCTCAATTTGAGCAACTGGATCAAAGGATTCTTCAAAGTCAATACCCTCCTCTTGACGGTATCCTTTAGCAACTAATCGAGCCTTGTTCTTCAACACATCACCATGCTCATCAAGTTTCACTTTGAAGATCCATTTAAGACCAATAATCATAGCACAGTCTGGAGCAGGTACTAACTCCCATACATCAAGTCGATCAAACTCATGAATTTCATCCTGCATGGCATTGAACCAGCTATCTTCATTCATGGTGGTTTTAACATCTTTTGGTTCGATCTTAGATAGTACGGAGTTGAAGAAGCACCATAAGGCATCGGTTGCAAGTTGTTTTCATGTTGATACAGGATGAGAGGGATTTCCAATGATGTTGTCTAGTGGGTGATCGTGAGTCCATTTTCTAAGGTGTTCATGTGGCTGTAGTTGAGGGACTGAAGTAGCAGAGTCGATGTCTCCTGAAGAAGATGGTTCTGATGATGATTCAGGAGCAAATATGTTTTCAAATGGAGCATCTTCAGGAGTACTAAAAGGATTAACTTCATCATTGATGCCATAAACGGTTCCATGATGTACATTTGAAGAATGATGATTTGTTGATGAGACGGAAGGATCAGCAGTAGGTGCTTCTTGACTTAAAGATATTGAGACTGAGGGATTGATTTCATTCATAGGAATATGAGCAGCCTCTGTTGTAGGGATCAACACCTCATTAGTACTTGGATCATAAAGTTCATCAAACATAGGATCAAACAATTTCTTTAAATCATCTTCAGATGGAGGTACATATGGAGTTTCTTGAGAGGAGTTTGGAACAAGGGATGAACCAATGGGACTGTTTTGAAGCTCGGGTCCTGAACTGGAGTGTCCAGGAGCCATAGGACCACTGCGATAGAAACTCTCTCTGAATATCTTTATCAACCCATATGTAGACAATTTGAAGTGACCACTGATGAAGAAAACATGATATACCAAACTTGAAACTGAAGAAGAATTCCCTGCATTTGCATCTTAAGCTTGCACTAATGTTGGAAGAACAGTGTCGAGAATTTATGCTTTAAGCAAATCTCTAAGTACTCAATACTTCAACCAAAGTATGAGACTTTAACACCTCTTGCGATTATCCACAACGTCATTTTCGTGTGTCACTGAGTAAAACTACGTAACTCCTTAAAGTGATAGTTAACTAGATCTTCAACCATCCATCCCGACAGCTGGTAACTAGATAAACCAAGTCTCCAACTTAAAATTCTTAGACCCGAGCAAGTTATCAAATAAGAACACGCCTTTGAAATTTAACTTCAATCTCAAATAAGTGATAATTGATTAACTCCGAAGTAATCAGTTTGTGTCAAATGCCCAACACGTGAATAAACGTACAACTGGATGTACGTCGATCCACTGAATGAACCGAAACAAATGATTTCTCGACATTAATGCATTCTTCCTAAAGGTATACATGTAGAGACTGATCTGGAAGATTCACCACAAATGTCTTCGAGCGAATGAGGTAGTCATTTTCCTTAATGTTCATGTGGTTGATTTATAGCGTGCACAATGAGAGGAACACTAATCCATAAAGATTTGGCAAAGGAATACCAAAGAGCGGATCATTATCCATGAACAACAATCCGTGAAGATTTGGCACAGGAATACCAAAGAGCGGATCATTATTCAATAGTGCAACTTACAATATCATGATAGTCATTATAAACGCCTTGTGAAATAACTGGAGATAAGGTTTCTTGAGAATTCCAAGAAGTACTTCTTAGATGGTGAACCTGTTGAGTCAGTAGAAACCGGAGCATGAGCTTCAGAAACTAGATGATCAACATTCGTTGGAGGTTAAAAGTACTCATCAAACATATCTTTGAAAAACATGAATCCCAAACATTGATTCCCAATTATCCTTAGTAAGTGAAGCATTAGGCGTTGGAGGAGAGTCATCAAAAATCAAAACAATGACTCCCAGTTATCCTTAGTATATTCACTCTTCATCAAAAGAATATACACTCATCATCATCAAAAATTAAGTCGTATAACCATTATTCAAACATCCATCATCATGTAGTATATTCACTCTTCTCCCCCTCAAAAATTGCATCCGAAGTTGCCATTTTTGATTTAACAAGAGAATAAGAGTATACACCAATGAACGTAGATCCACTTGATGACAGAATGAGCATGGAAAAACATGAAGCTTGTTGATGAAGAATGTAGATGAGTATGGCCATTCATGAGAGAATTCCTCATTAGCTGAAGATAAAGCGCACAGAAGAGCGTACACTTTTCTTTTCTATGAGGAACGGGGCCTGAAGTGTTATCTGCAGATGCCATAATGATGAAGTACGAGGCCTGAACTGATTTGAACAGACGTCATTGTTAAGAGCCCAGTCATATGTTTAGAGCCGCCCGAATCCAAATACCAAGGGACGATTTGTACGACCTGCTTTGGACAACAGACGAAGACAGAGAATTGGAAACATTGGATCCCCACGTGATGATGGGTTCCTTTTGGTTAGCACAAACAGTCTTTGAATCAGCAGAAACCCTAGATGCAATGGCATTATCCCTAGGAGCTGAACTAGTAGAAGCATCAGACTTAGTCAAATGACATTTTGTGCTTAATGGGATTATTCTACCAGTTGGCTTCCAAACCTTAACAGGCACTATTCTAGGCATAGTGGATCTAGCTAAGGGGTAAGGTTTGCCATTCGTTAATATTCGACCTGTGGGCTTCCACTGAAATCCTACATTTGTAAACACATTCCCTATAGGTTTCCAAGATTGCTTAATCTGTTTCTCTCTCCAAGCTTTCTTAACTGGGTTATGAATTTTAGACCTCAGAAATAACACATCACATTTATCATGATTACCATAAAATAAACATTTTTTACAGACAGCATGAGGCGTCGAATTAATTTCAGTAAGCTTAGAGCTAATACTAGAACTAACAAGATTCTTTTTGTTCAAATCAAACTTCTTGTCCCTATGGTGTTCTTTAACTTCCTTATCATGAACACTTTTAGTTTGCGTAATCCTATCCTTCTTTGCATTGCTTCTAGGTTTTGACCCGCTAACTTTAGTGTCAATCTTAACATCTGTAGAAGTAACGATGGGAACATTACATGGCTTCACTACTTTCTGCATTTCTGGTCTAGAAGTGCTGGGATCTGAATTCTAGGAGGCACATCAAAGGTTGCTTGCTTGAATTTTGACATGGAACAAGGCATATCAAGGGTCACATGCTTGGCTTTAGGCATAGAACAAGGCACAACTATTCTATCTCGTCTATTGCTAGATTTCGGACTTGTGACAATTACATACTCTAAGAGTTCCTGAGATCGTTTGGCATCCATGCAGGCATAGGCTATAGTACTATCAAAAGGTTTTTCTAATTTTTCATCTTCAACAATCTCACGGAGACCCTTCAAACTGTCCTTAAGGTATGAGAGATATGTTTTATGTGCAAGTTCATTATTCCTAATGGGCGGGGGAATATATAACATATCGATAGCATATTTATCACAAGCAAAAACCTTAGGAACAGAGTATTTGCAATTTGGGATTGGCAACTTTCCTTTCACCTCACGCTTTAGATTCTCAGTATCGTTAAGGAAAGAAGTTATCTTTTCAATTTGTTCATCATGATTAACTTTAAATGAATCACATAACTCTTTGTTTTGATCATTAACTTTGAAATTTCAGCTTTAAAACAATCATTTTCCTTTTGCAAGTTATCAATAATGTTTTGAAGTTGGAAATTCTGAGAATCTAAAGGAGGAGGCATATGGGAACCAGTCACATTCTTCTTTTCACCTTTCAGTTGTGAAATTTGGGCTTTCAATCTTTTGATCGTGTTATAATGAGCTCGAATTTGTTCATCACGTTTGCTAATTTCAAAAACTGCATCAAACTCAGGAGCATCAGAGGATGTCTTGATATTTGAGGTTTTAACATTTTCTTTGAGATGTTGATGTTTTAATTGCAAAGCAAGATGTTCAACTTCTAATTTAGAATAATGTTTGACCAAGTTATCATGATCATCCTGTTCTATTTTCTCATGCAATTTTGAATTTGTTGTTTCAAGCTCAATGACACGATCATGGGAGACTTTCAGAGCAACAGATAATTCATGAGATTGAGAAGCATTAATGGAACAATTTGTAGCAGTGAAAAACACATCTTGAGCAATACATTCAGAAATCAGATTCTCATTCAGTGTATGCAAGTTCTTCCTCTCAATCTCATTATATTTTAATTCTCTCTCATAATCACTAACCTCAACAATCATTGCATCAAATTCCTTTTCCATTTCTTTAATGTTTGAATTCATTCCTTTTTTAAGACTCTCAAAAATGATCTTTTAGTTGTTTAAAGAAAGGCATGACTTCAGTTAAATAACATTCTTTAGTTTGGTCAAAACCCCTTTCTCCTTCAGTAATACCAGTG
>BPTQ01000007.1:1433-22841 GCA_019973895.1 Chrysanthemum seticuspe
TACAAAAACGTCAAATTTACCATATTTTTACGACTCATAAATGTGTGAGTAGTTAGGGGGTGTGATTCTATAACGATCAGGGATCGTTACTAAACTTCGAAATTACCTAAAATTTTTGAGAAATGGTTTTCGGTAGTGAAGACCTCATCGGTTTACAAAGTCAAGTTCATTCTTGAAACCATGTGACTATTGGTTCACTAAAACTCGTTTGGTGGTCGAAAGTTGCCTAAACTAAACAGAAATGGTCTTCGGCATGGGAAGACCTGATCGGTTGAGAATCTATTTAATAGTCATAATAGAAACCACTCAGCTAATGGTTAATACCAAAAGGTTGACGGAAATGGTGTTCGGTATTTGAACGCCCGATCGGTTGAGAAGTGAAAAATCCTATACCACTCGACTTATGGTATGTTAAAACCCGTTTAACGTTCGGCAGTTGCCTAAACTCTATAGAAATGGTTCTCGGCAAACGAGGACCTAATCGGTTAGGAAAACAAATAATCTGTTCCGCCTGACTAAAATCAAATCCGTTGAAAGCTGGTGGTTTGCTCAAAATCACTTGGTTATCAGTGTACCAAAGTTCTTACTTGAACTGAAACATTTGGCTACTCCAGAAGTGATGGCTTTTGGTAAAGAGTTTTTAAAATCCATTAAAGCTTCAAATCATTGCTAGGGACTAGCAATATCTTAGTGTGGGGGATTGATGAGTGTGTAAATACTCAGCATTTTTATACCATTTAAACTGCAAAAACATCTGAAAACACTCAGAAACGCATCAAAATGATAAAAATATCACAAATAAGTGTTTTATATGTTTTAAATGCAAAAACATCAAAATCTGGTGAAAAATGTATCAAGTTTCCCCCAAGTTTGAAAAGTTGTCAAAAACAGTCCCTGGTAAATCCAAATAAAGAAAAATATCATTTTGAGTTCCTAGGGATTCCTAAGTTGTCAAAATTAGTCCTTGAGACTTAAAATTACAAAATTACAACTTTAGTCCTTGAACTTTGAAAATTGTCAAGTTTAGTCCTTTGAAAATGAGAAAATGGCAATTTTGGTCCTTGCACTATTAAAGGTTGTTAATTTTAGTCCTTATGGTAACTTTGTGAAATTGGCAGTTTGGTCCTTAAAGTTTTCAGAATTTCAAATCTAGTCCTTGTCAATATTAATATAAGCCTTGTCAAAAACCCATTTGACCCTGCCATTATCTCCATTTGGACCCCTGTCACAAACTGTTTTGGACCTCCCTGTCAAAACTAATTTTGACCCCTTGGTCAAAATTAGTCAAAAAGCCAGAACACGCGCCACTTCCATCTTCTTCCACCTCATGTCTTCCCCGACCAAGCACTGCAACACTCCACCTCTTAAACATCCCATTACCCTGTTTTCCACTCCCTCATCATCAAAACCCCCCCTACTTACCTGTTTCCAACCCCACAGTTGAAATTCTCACTTCCCGCCAAAAATGGTGAAACATGAAATCCACTCATTACTCACCCATTGGTCCAATTGAGAGGTGGGATTGCATCAACAGGCCACGTGGAACATTTCTGATGCATAAAAGAAGCAGAAGACAAAGAAGAAGTCAAGTAGTTAAATTTTCAAATTCACATGTATGTCGTATTTTTAATTATGTTTTTTATTAAGCTCTAAGTTGTAATATTTGGTTTCAATATATCAAATTAAGTTGTTTAGGTGTGTTAAAACTGATTTCAAGTGGAAATTCACATTGTTCAAACATTTCAAGTTATATGGTTTACTGTTGCAAAAGTTAAATTCAAACTCTTGAATCCAGGTTTCCACTAGCTTAATTTTAAGTGTAATCCAGTTTATTTAAGCTTACTATAGCTTTCTATAAGCTTGGAGTTCAGTTTCAATCAAAATTGTGGAAAGTCAACAAAAGTCAACATAGAACCAAAATGGGTATAAGTTTGGTATTTGGTGATTCAGAGAATTGGTTTGGGTTAGAAATGGATTAAAATGGTGATGTATGTTTGGTTTAAGCTACAAAACCAGCTGGACCTGTGTAAGCTTCCTGTCTCATTTTCACCTTTTATGCAGTTTTCAAATTGTGCTCATATTTGAATTCTGTGTTCACCAACTAGTATAAACAAGTCTAATCAGTAGTAATAAGTATATTAGAGTTAGTTTAATGGGTAAGATGGGTTAAATCAGTATCTAGCCTAGTTTTAATCTCAAATCAGTAGCAAAAAGGGGTGTTTGGATTCTTCAGTGTAACTGTGATAAAAGCTTTTTGTGTTATTGCTTATGCCCATTTGGTGTCTCATTAGTCTCAAACAACTCAAAAGAAACATAAAAACCAGTGGTCTTTTGTGATAAAAGTCAAATTCATTTTTGATTGTTTCTTAATCAATCACTGTTAAATTTTCATGAGTCAAGATCATGATTCCATGTTCATAAGTTGTTCCCATTGACCAATTCAGTCTTATTTCACCTTAATACATCATAATAAGTCATTATCTTTGAATCAAAGTTCAGTTTAGTCAAACTAATAGTTTAATTCAAAAAGTCAAAGAATCCCCTGTGCACAGTTTTGATATCAATTTCAAGAGCTTGTAAAAAACTCTCCAGTGTACCTTAGCTTATAAAATTTGTTTTTTTAGAAAGTAGACCAAGCAATCTCATTGATCCAAGCTTAATTTTAAAGTTTATAGCTTTTTAGATAGGGCTGCAAGTGTTTTCTATTTCTGTCCAAAACTCAGCATTCACTGAGTATTGATTCAGTGGGTTTTCAAGTTTTTGCATAAGCTCAGTATAAGCTCTTAAGTGAACACCACTGTGAGTAATTTAGCTTTTTGGAAAGCTTAGTAGGTATACTTGTTAGTGCCAGTGATACTTTTCATTTCTTAGCTTATTTAGGTGCTTAAAAATAAGCCTCTAGGTGCCTAGTGATTTGCATAGTGTCCTGTGTACATCAGTCATTTAAGTACTTATGTTAGCTTATTTTGTGCTTATTTCTTAATCATTTGCTTTAGCAGTTGTTAATTCTAGCTTATTTCAAGTGTCTAGCTTATTTTCAGTTTTAACTTTGCTTATTTTTTAGCTTAAAAGCCATTTTGGCTTAACCTCTTTAGCTTATTCCATTTTGTAGCCACTGTTAAGAAAATTAAGCTCCTACAGAGCTTATTACCAGTTTTCAGAAAAAGTTGTAGTTAAGAAAAGTGCTTATTTACTTATATTTAATAAGTTGGTAAAAAGAAAATCAAGAAAAAAAATGGTTGTGCAAAAAGGGAGAGGCAGGGGTCGAACCTGAGACCTCTCCCTTTATGGGATGATAGTGGGGGTACCTGGAACCAATAGCGCCCTTGGGTCTTTCTTGTCATGCTTTGCATAATCAAATACATAACCCTCTTTTGTCTCTTTAGCTTATACGACCATTTAAGCTTATTTGTAGCTTATTCATAATAGCTTTTTCCAGTTTTCTATTTTTCTTAAATTTGTAATAGCATTAAGTATTTTCTGTAAAAAGTTGAGATTTTTCTAATTAGTTTTAATATTTTTAATCAATTAATTAGTGTTTTATAGTAATTAAATCATAATAAAAAATATAAAAGTCAAAAAAATATAAATCTTTTTTCTAAAAATTTCTTTTATCATATAGTAAGTAAAAAAATTAGTTTTACACTCGTAGGCTTTTTATTTCATAAATTTTACGTTTTTGCTTGCGCTCCAGCGTAATTTTTGCAAATAACGTACGTTTCCATTTTAAGTAACATTTTTAGATAATTTAAGGTTACGTTTTAGTTAAGATAGTTTATTTAAGTTATTTAGTTTTATAAAAATACAAAAACATTAGTTTAAAAATAGTGATAGCATTTATTTAATAGATTTTAACTTTTTAATTTCCTTTAACCTCCTATAGTTTATAAAAATCTCAAAACCTTACTGATCACTATCCTTAGTGATTACTCGACATCTGATTGTGTTAAACACCAGTCATCCTCCGTGGGACATAACGACCCGGGAATCCACTGTATTCTCCTGATCTTCATTTGAATTGGTGTGTAATCTGTTTTGAGTTTCTTACGGTTGGTCATTCACAAGTGACCAGCTCGCGTGAGATAACTTGACGGTTTCGCACCGATCAACCTATCTTGCCAGAGGGAAGATGCAGTGATGGATAGTACAAGTGGAGATGGAGCAAACAGATTTGGAGTCAAGCTAGGCAATGCAGAAGAAGATGGATATGAAAGCAGCATGGACAGCAATGATTTTCAGATCATTGCTTGAAGAAAGAAGCAAGTGAAGAACAACTTTGAAGGACTTGACCCTAAATGAATTAAGGGGGAGATTGTTAGTCCCTTGATAATTGCATTTGAGTCAAGTTTAAATAGCAGTATATTATGTTTAGTAATTATGTTTAATGGACATGTTTGTGTTATGTATTTGGACGAAATAGGCCTGCACAAAATGGGTCACTGCAGCCCATATTGTGGCAGTTAGGAATGACAATTACAAATGACAGTTACTCCCAAAAGTCACAACGTTTGGAGGGAAACTTAACTTCCATTTGGTACCTCTTAGAAACATATAAATATGTAGATTTCTGTAGGCAGAAATCATTCAACCTTTATCAACTTATATATGCATTACCTGTTATTGTTATTTACCTTGTACCTTTTGTTATTTCACTGCACTTATCTATTCTACAATTCGATTATCAACACTATGAAAAACCTTTTGAAACCAAGAAACTTTGGCAATAAACCTGTACACAAATGGCATCAGAGCTTAGGCTCTTATTCTTGGGAAAGGCCAAACTCCGGTTTCATGCAAGGAAGGTATCTCCTTCGAGAAACTCCAAATAGGGTAAACCTATGGGGTGCCAGAAGGAAGACAACAATATCACCAAAAGGAAAAAACATCCTGGCACAAACAGTTAGGGAGAATGAAGCCTTTAACACTGAAAGAGAAAGTGCAGATCTGTTGAAACTAAAAAGAAAGATCATGAAGATGAAGAAAGACAAGAAAGCCAAGTGCCATGTTTGCAAGGAAAAAGGGCATGCATTCTGGGCATGCAAAGATAGACAGAGGCTTGCAGCACTTGAACTTGAACAAGAAAGAGAAATAACTGAGAAAGTTATAGCAGAAGAAGCAAGGTACACAGAAAAAGTCTATTTGACTGGAAACTATGTGGTAAAAGGTACTGACTTACTTAATTGGAATGATATATGATATGCTAGTGATTCCTATCAGTTTCATATGTGCCCATCTAGAGCCCTGTTTAATGATATTGAATATAAGTTCAAAATGATTGGTAAAGAAGAGCATGAGAGAAAATTCATTTTCTCATATGGGGTGGGGGATGTCACAATTAGAACTGATGTAGGGGAAGTAGTGGTTAAATCTGTTCAATATACTCCTGAGGTATCATCAAATATGATTAGTTTGGATCTACTTAAGATTCAAGGGTATAAGACAGAGATTGAAGATGGTGTATGCAGCATATTCTACATGTACCATGATGAAAACCATGTTCAGACACCACTGTTAGGAAAAGGCAAAGAAAAGGTTGATATGAATGAAGTTATCAATGAACACAACCAGTTTTTGGAGGATCAATTTAAGCAAATGGATCCCACTAATGAATGCCCTCTCATTAAGGGCATAGAAGATCTTGACTGGAACAAGAATGATACACAGGATTACATTGATGAAGATTACATCAGTTATAATGGTACCCTTTATGCACTCAAAGTCAATTCATTTTCAAGGTACATATCATTCATGAAATTATTGGAGAAGGATGATCTTCTGTATAGGAACTGGGAAATTTTCAATAAGAGATTCATTGATTTAGTTAAGTGGTTTTATTTGGTGCATCTTAATTATGATACACTAGATGCAATACCACCAAGGATTAAAGATGTTGAGATAAACTTGCTATGTGTATACAAAGTTGTTGATAGTATGGGAGGTTATTTCACTGTCACCATGGGTGACAAGTGGGGTACAATTGCACAGTTGCAAGGCTTGGATTAAGAAGATGGTAACACAGTTAGAGTTTGCTACAGAAATTTCATTGATCTCATTGTTATTTATTATGAAACTGCAAGTAGTACTTGGGGTGAAATGCACAAAGAAATAGGTGAAACTAGTCAAATGAAGATGGCCAAGGACCTATCTTGCCAGAGGGAAGATGCAGTGATTGATAGTACAAGTGGAGATGGAGCAAACAGATTTGGAGTCAAGCTAGGCAATGCAGAAGAAGATGGATATGAAAGCAGCATGGACAGCAATGATTTTCAGATCATTGCTTGAAGAAAGAAGCAAGTGAAGAACAACTTTGAAGGACTTGACCCTAAATGAATTAAGGGGGAGATTGTTAGTCCCTTGATAATTGCATTTGAGTCAAGTTTAAATAGCAGTATATTATGTTTAGTATTTATGTTTAATGGACATGTTTGTGTTATGTATTTGGACGAAATAGGCCTGCACAAAATGGGTCACTGCAGCCCATATTGTGGCAGTTAGGAATGACAGTTACAAATGACAGTTACTCCCAAAAGTCACAACGTTTGGAGGGAAACTTAACTGCCATTTGGTACCTCTTAGAAACATATAAATATGTAGATTTCTGTAGGCAGAAATCATTCAACCTTTATCAACTTATATATGCATTACCTGTTATTGTTATTTACCTTGTACCCTTTGTTATTTCACTGCACTCATCTATTCTACAATTCGATTATCAACACTATGAAAAACCTTTTGAAACCAAGAAACTTTGGCAATAAACCTGTACACAAATGGTATCAGAGCTTAGGCTCTTATTCTTGGGAAAGGCCAAACTCCGGTTTCATGCAAGGAAGGTATCTCCTTCGAGAAAATCCAAATAGGGTAAACCTATGGGGTGCCAGAAGGAAGACAACAATATCACTAAAAGGAAAAAACATCCTGGCACAAACAGTTAGGGAGAATGAAGCCTTTAACACTGAAAGAGAAAGTGCAGATCTGTTGAAACTAAAAAGAAAGATCATGAAGATGAAGAAAGACAAGAAAGCCAAGTGCCATGTTTGCAAGGAAAAAGGGCATGCATTCTGGGCATGCAAAGATAGACAGAGGCTTGCAGCACTTGAACTTGAACAAGAAAGAGAAATAACTGAGAAAGTTATAGCAGAAGAAGCAAGGTACACAGAAAAAGTCTACTTGACTGGAAACTATGTGGTAAAAGGTACTGACTTACTTAATTGGAATGATATATTATATGCTAGTGATTCCTATCAGTTTCATATGTGCCCATCTAGAGCCCTGTTTAATGATATTGAATATAAGTTCAAAATGATTGGTAAAGAAGAGCATGAGAGAAAATTCATTTTCTCATATGGGGTGGGGGATGTCACAATTAGAACTGATGTAGGGGAAGTAGTGGTTAAATCTGTTCAATATACTCCTGAGGTATCATCAAATATGATTAGTTTGGATCTACTTAAGATTCAAGGGTATAGGACAGAGATTGAAGATGGTGTATGCAGCATATTCTACATGTACCATGATGAAAACCATGTTCAGACACCACTGTTAGGAAAAGGCAAAGAAAAGGTTGATATGAATGAAGTTATCAATGAACACAACCAGTTTTTGGAGGATCAATTTAAGCAAATGGATCCCACTGATGAATGCTCTCTCATTAAGGGCATAGAAGATCTTGACTGGAACAAGAATGATATACAGGATTACATTGATGAAGATTACATCAGTTATAATGGTACCCTTTATGCACTCAAAGTCAATTCATTTTCAAGGTACATATCATTCATGAAATTATTGGAGAAGGATGATCTTCTGTATAGGAACTGGGAAATTTTCAATAAGAGATTCATTGATTTAGTTAAGTGGTTTTATTTGGTGCATCTTAATTATGATACACTAGATGCAATACCACCAAGGATTAAAGATGTTGAGATAAACTTGCTATGTGTATACAAAGTTGTTGATAGTATGGGAGGTTATTTCACTGTCACCATGGGTGACAAGTGGGGTACAATTGCACAGTTGCAAGGCTTGGATTAAGAAGATGGTAACACAGTTAGAGTTTGCTACAGAAATTTCATTGATCTCATTGTTATTTATTATGAAACTGCAAGTAGTACTTGGGGTGAAATGCACAAAGAAATAGGTGAAACTAGTCAAATGAAGATGGCCAAGGACCTATCTTGCCAGAGGGAAGATGCAGTGATGGATAGTACAAGTGGAGATGGAGCAAACAGATTTGGAGTCAAGCTAGGCAATGCAGAAGAAGATGGATATGAAAGCAGCATGGACAGCAATGATTTTCAGATCATTGCTTGAAGAAAGAAGCAAGTGAAGAACAACTTTGAAAGACTTGACCCTAAATGAATTAAGGGGGAGATTGTTAGTCCCTTGATAATTGCATTTGAGTCAAGTTTAAATAGCAGTATATTATGTTTAGTATTTATGTTTAATGGACATGTTTGTGTTATGTATTTGGATGAAATAGGCCTGCACAAAATTGGTCACTGTAGCCCATATTGTGGCAGTTAGGAATGACAGTTACAAATGACAGTTACTCCCAAAAGTCACAACGTTTGGAGGGAAACTTAACTTCCATTTGGTACCTCTTAGAAACATATAAATATGTAGATTTCTGTAGGCAGAAATCATTCAACCTTTATCAACTTATATACGCATTACCTGTTATTGTTATTTACCTTGTACCCTTTGTTATTTCACTGCACTTATCTATTCTACAATTCGATTATCAACACTATGAAAAACCTTTTGAAACCAAGAAACTTTGGCAATAAACCTGTACACAAATGGCATCAGAGCTTAGGCTCTTATTCTTGGGAAAGGCCAAACTCCGGTTTCATGCAAGGAAGGTATCTCCTTCGAGAAACTCCAAATAGGGTAAACCTATGGGGTGGCAGAAGGAAGACAACAATATCACCAAAAGGAAAAAACATCCTGGCACAAACAGTTAGGGAGAATGAAGCCTTTAACACTGAAAGAGAAAGTGCAGATCTGTTGAAACTAAAAAGAAAGATCATGAAGATGAAGAAAGACAAGAAAGCCAAGTGCCATGTTTGCAAGGAAAAAGGGCATGCATTCTGGGCATGCAAAGATAGACAGAGGCTTGCAGCACTTGAACTTGAACAAGAAAGAGAAATAACTGAGAAAGTTATAACAGAAGAAGCAAGGTACACAGAAAAAGTCTACTTGACTGGAAACTATGTGGTAAAAGGTACTGACTTACTTAATTGGAATGATATATGATATGCTAGTGATTCCTATCAGTTTCATATGTGCCCATCTAGAGCCCTGTTTAATGATATTGAATATAAGTTCAAAATGATTGGTAAAGAAGAGCATGAGAGAAAATTCATTTTCTCATATGGGGTGGGGGATGTCACAATTAGAACTGATGTAGGGGAAGTAGTGGTTAAATCTGTTCAATATACTCCTGAGGTATCATCAAATATGATTAGTTTGGATCTACTTAAGATTCAAGGGTATAGGACAGAGATTGAAGATGGTGTATGCAACATATTCTACATGTACCATGATGAAAACCATGTTCAGACACCACTGTTAGGAAAAGGCAAAGAAAAGGTTGATATGAATGAAGTTATCAATGAACACAACCAGTTTTTGGAGGATCAATTTAAGCAAATGGATCCCACTAATGAATGCCCTCTCATTAAGGGCATAGAAGATCTTGACTGGAACAAGAATGATACACAGGATTACATTGATGAAGATTACATCAGTTATAATGGTACCCTTTATGCACTCAAAGTCAATTCATTTTCAAGGTACATATCATTCATGAAATTATTGGAGAAGGATGATCTTCTGTATAGGAACTGGGAAATTTTCAATAAGAGATTCATTGATTTAGTTAAGTGGTTTTATTTGGTGCATCTTAATTATGATACACTAGATGCAATACCACCAAGGATTAAAGATGTTGAGATAAACTTGCTATGTGTATACAAAGCTGTTGATAGTATGGGAGGTTATTTCACTGTCACCATGGGTGACAAGTGGGGTACAATTGCACAGTTGCAAGGCTTGGATAAAGAAGATGGTAACACAGTTAGAGTTTGCTACAGAAATTTCATTGATCTCATTGTTATTTATTATGAAACTGCAAGTAGTACTTGGGGTGAAATGCACAAAGAAATAGGTGAAACCAGTCAAATGAAGATGGCCAAGGACCTATCTTGCCAGAGGGAAGATGCAGTGATGGATAGTACAAGTGGAGATGGAGCAAACAGATTTGGAGTCAAGCTAGGCAATGCAGAAGAAGATGGATATGAAAGCAGCATGGACAGCAATGATTTTCAGATCATTGCTTGAAGAAAGAAGCAAGTGAAGAACAACTTTGAAGGACTTGACCCTAAATGAATTAAGGGGGAGATTGTTAGTCCCTTGATAATTGCATTTGAGTCAAGTTTAAATAGCAGTATATTATGTTTAGTATTTATGTTTAATGGACATGTTTGTGTTATGTATTTGGACGAAATAGGCCTGCACAAAATGGGTCACTGCAGCCCATATTGTGGCAGTTAGGAATGACAGTTACAAATGACAGTTACTCCCAAAAGTCACAACGTTTGGAGGGAAACTTAACTTCCATTTGGTACCTCTTAGAAACATATAAATATGTAGATTTCTGTAGGCAGAAATCATTCAACCTTTATCAACTTATATATGCATTACCTGTTATTGTTATTTACCTTGTACCCTTTGTTATTTCACTACACTTATCTATTCTACAATTCGATTATCAACACTATAAAAAACCTTTTGAAACCAAGAAACTTTGGCAATAAACCTGTACACAAATGGCATCAGAGCTTAGGCTCTTATTCTTGGGAAAGGCCAAACTCCGGTTTCATGCAAGGAAGGTATCTCCTTCGAGAAACTCCAAATAGGGTAAACCTATGGGGTGCCAGAAGGAAGACAACAATATCACCAAAAGGAAAAAACATCCTGGCACAAACAGTTAGGGAGAATGAAGCCTTTAACACTGAAAGAGAAAGTGCAGATCTGTTGAAACTAAAAAGAAAGATCATGAAGATGAAGAAAGACAAGAAAGCCAAGTGCCATGTTTGCAAGGAAAAAGGGCATGCATTCTGGGCATTCAAAGATAGACAGAGGCTTGCAGCACTTGAACTTGAACAAGAAAGAGAAATAACTGAGAAAGTTATAGCAGAAGAAGCAAGGTACACAGAAAAAGTCTACTTGACTAGAAACTATGTGGTAAAAGGTACTGACTTACTTAATTGGAATGATATATGATATGCTAGTGATTCCTATCAGTTTCATATGTGCCCATCTAGAGCCCTGTTTAATGATATTGAATATAAGTTCAAAATGACTGGTAAAGAAGAGCATGAGAGAAAATTCATTTTCTCATATGGGGTGGGGGATGTCACAATTAGAACTGATGTAGGGGAAGTAGTGGTTAAATCTGTTCAATATACTCCTGAGGTATCATCAAATATGATTAGTTTGGATCTACTTAAGATTCAAGGGTATAGGACAGAGATTGAAGATGGTGTATGCAGCATATTCTACATGTACCATGATGAAAACCATGTTCAGACACCACTGTTAGGAAAAGGCAAAGAAAAGGTTGATATGAATGAAGTTATCAATGAACACAACCAGTTTTTGGAGGATCAATTTAAGCCAATGGATCCCACTGATGAATGCTCTCTCATTAAGGGCATAGAAGATCTTGACTGGAACAAGAATGATACACAGGATTACATTGATGAAGATTACATCAGTTATAATGGTACCCTTTATGCACTCAAAGTCAATTCATTTTCAAGGTACATATCATTCATGAAATTATTGGAGAAGGATGATCTTCTGTATAGGAACTGGGAAATTTTCAATAAGAGATTCATTGATTTAGTTAAGTGGTTTTATTTGGTGCATCTTAATTATGATACACTAGATGCAATACCACCAAGGATTAAAGATGTTGAGATAAACTTGCTATGTGTATACAAAGCTGTTGATAGTATGGGAGGTTATTTCACTGTCACCATGGGTGACAAGTGGGGTACAATTGCACAGTTGCAAGGCTTGGATAAAGAAGATGGTAACACAGTTATAGTTTGCTACAGAAATTTCATTGATCTCCTTGTTATTTATTATGAAACTGCAAGTAGTACTTGGGGTGAAATGCACAAAGAAATAGGTGAAACCAGTCAAATGAAGATGGCCAAGGACCTATCTTGCCAGAGGGAAGATGCAGTGATGGATAGTACAAGTGGAGATGGAGCAAACAGATTTGGAGTCAAGCTAGGCAATGCAGAAGAAGATGGATATGAAAGCAGCATGGACAGCAATGATTTTCAGATCATTGCTTGAAGAAAGAAGCAAGTGAAGAACAACTTTGAAGGACTTGACCCTAAATGAATTAAGGGGGAGATTGTTAGTCCCTTGATAATTGCATTTGAGTCAAGTTTAAATAGCAGTATATTATGTTTAGTATTTATGTTTAATGGACATGTTTGTGTTATGTATTTGGACGAAATAGGCCTGCACAAAATGGGTCACTGCAGCCCATATTGTGGCAGTTAGGAATGACAGTTACAAATGACAGTTACTCCCAAAAGTCACAACGTTTGGAGGGAAACTTAACTGCCATTTGGTACCTCTTAGAAACATATAAATATGTAGATTTCTGTAGGCAGAAATCATTCAACCTTTATCAACTTATATATGCATTACCTGTTATTGTTATTTACCTTGTACCCTTTGTTATTTCACTGCACTTATCTATTCTACAATTCGATTATCAACACTATAAAAAACCTTTTGAAACCAAGAAACTTTGGCAATAAACCTGTACACAAATGGCATCAGAGCTTAGGCTCTTATTCTTGGGAAAGGCCAAACTCCGGTTTCATGCAAGGAAGGTATCTCCTTCGAGAAACTCCAAATAGGGTAAACCTATGGGGTGCCAGAAGGAAGACAACAATATCACCAAAAGGAAAAAACATCCTGGCACAAACAGTTAGGGAGAATGAAGCCTTTAACACTGAAAGAGAAAGTGCAGATCTGTTGAAACTAAAAAGAAAGATCATGAAGATGAAGAAAGACAAGAAAGCCAAGTGCCATGTTTGCAAGGAGAAAGGGCATGCATTCTGGGCATGCAAAGATAGACAGAGGCTTGCAGCACTTGAACTTGAACAAGAAAGAGAAATAACTGAGAAAGTTATAGCAGAAGAAGCAAGGTACACAGAAAAAGTCTACTTGACTAGAAACTATGTGGTAAAAGGTACTGACTTACTTAATTGGAATGATATATGATATGCTAGTGATTCCTATCAGTTTCATATGTGCCCATCTAGAGCCCTGTTTAATGATATTGAATATAAGTTCAAAATGACTGGTAAAGAAGAGCATGAGAGAAAATTCATTTTCTCATATGGGGTGGGGGATGTCACAATTAGAACTGATGTAGGGGAAGTAGTGGTTAAATCTGTTCAATATACTCCTGAGGTATCATCAAATATGATTAGTTTGGATCTACTTAAGATTCAAGGGTATAGGACAGAGATTGAAGATGGTGTATGCAGCATATTCTACATGTACCATGATGAAAACCATGTTCAGACACCACTGTTAGGAAAAGGCAAAGAAAAGGTTGATATGAATGAAGTTATCAATGAACACAACCAGTTTTTGGAGGATCAATTTAAGCCAATGGATCCCACTGATGAATGCTCTCTCATTAAGGGCATAGAAGATCTTGACTGGAACAAGAATGATACACAGGATTACATTGATGAAGATTACATCAGTTATAATGGTACCCTTTATGCACTCAAAGTCAATTCATTTTCAAGGTACATATCATTCATGAAATTATTGGAGAAGGATGATCTTCTGTATAGGAACTGGGAAATTTTCAATAAGAGATTCATTGATTTAGTTAAGTGGTTTTATTTGGTGCATCTTAATTATGATACACTAGATGCAATACCACCAAGGATTAAAGATGTTGAGATAAACTTGCTATGTGTATACAAAGCTGTTGATAGTATGGGAGGTTATTTCACTGTCACCATGGGTGACAAGTGGGGTACAATTGCACAGTTGCAAGGCTTGGATAAAGAAGATGGTAACACAGTTAGAGTTTGCTACAGAAATTTCATTGATCTCATTGTTATTTATTATGAAACTGCAAGTAGTACTTGGGGTGAAATGCACAAAGAAATAGGTGAAACCAGTCAAATGAAGATGGCCAAGGACCTATCTTGCCAGAGGGAAGATGCAGTGATGGATAGTACAAGTGGAGATGGAGCAAACAGATTTGGAGTTAAGCTAGGCAATGCAGAAGAAGATGGATATGAAAGCAGCATGGACAACAATGATTTTCAGATCATTGCTTGAAAAAAGAAGCAAGTGAAGAACAACTTTGAAGGACTTGACCCTAAATGAATTAAGGGGGAGATTGTTAGTCCCTTGATAATTGCATTTGAGTCAAGTTTAAATAGCAGTATATTATGTTTAGTATTTATGTTTAATGGACATGTTTGTGTTATGTATTTGGACGAAATAGGCCTGCACAAAATGGGTCACTGCAGCCCATATTGTGGTAGTTAGGAATGACAGTTACAAATGACAGTTACTCCCAAAAGTCACAACGTTTGGAGGGAAACTTAACTGCCATTTGGTACCTCTTAGAAACATATAAATATGTAGATTTCTGTAGGCAGAAATCATTCAACCTTTATCAACTTATATATGCATTACCTGTTATTGTTATTTACCTTGTACCCTTTGTTATTTCAGTGCACTTATCTATTCTACAATTCGATTATCAACACTATGAAAAACCTTTTGAAACCAAGAAACTTTGGCAATAAACCTGTACACAAATGGCATCAGAGCTTAGGCTCTTATTCTTGGGAAAGGCCAAACTCCGGTTTCATGCAAGGAAGGTATCTCCTTCGAGAAACTCCAAATAGGGTAAACCTATGGGGTGCCAGAAGGAAGACAACAATATCACCAAAAGGAAAAAACATCCTGGCACAAACAGTTAGGGAGAATGAAGCCTTTAACACTGAAAGAGAAAGTGCAGATCTGTTGAAACTAAAAAGAAAGATCATGAAGATGAAGAAAGACAAGAAAGCCATGTGCCATGTTTGCAAGGAAAAAGGGCATGCATTCTGGGCATGCAAAGATAGACAGAGGCTTGCAGCACTTGAACTTTAACAAGAAAGAGAAATAACTGAGAAAGTTATAACAGAAGAAGCAAGGTACACAGAAAAAGTCTACTTGACTGGAAACTATGTGGTAAAAGGTACTGACTTACTTAATTGGAATGATATATGATATGCTAGTGATTCCTATCAGTTTCATATGTGCCCATCTAGAGCCCTGTTTAATGATATTGAATATAAGTTCAAAATGATTGGTAAAGAAGAGCATGAGAGAAAATTCATTTTCTCATATGGGGTGGGGGATGTCACAATTAGAACTGATGTAGGGGAAGTAGTGGTTAAATCTGTTCAATATACTCCTGAGGTATCATCAAATATGATTAGTTTGGATCTACTTAAGATTCAAGGGTATATGACAGAGATTGAAGATGGTGTATGCAGCATATTCTACATGTACCATGATGAAAACCATGTTCAGACACCACTGTTAGGAAAAGGCAAAGAAAAGGTTGATATGAATGAAGTTATCAATGAACACAACCAGTTTTTGAAGGATCAATTTAAGCCAATGGATCCCACTGATGAATGCTCTCTCATTAAGGGCATAGAAGATCTTGACTGGAACAAGAATGATACACAGGATTACATTGATGAAGATTACATCAGTTATAATGGTACCCTTTATGCACTCAAAGTCAATTCATTTTCAAGGTACATATCATTCATGAAATTATTGGAGAAGGATGATCTTCTGTATAGGAACTGGGAAATTTTCAATAAGAGATTCATTGATTTAGTTAAGTGGTTTTATTTGGTGCATCTTAATTATGATACACTAGATGCAATACCACCAACGATTAAAGATGTTGAGATAAACTTGCTATGTGTATACAAAGCTGTTGATAGTATGGGAGGTTATTTCACTGTCACCATGGGTGACAAGTGGGGTACAATTGCACAGTTGCAAGGCTTGGATAAAGAAGATGGTAACACAGTTAGAGTTTGCTACAGAAATTTCATTGATCTCCTTGTTATTTATTATGAAACTGCAAGTAGTACTTGGGGTGAAATGCACAAAGAAATAGGTGAAACCAGTCAAATGAAGATGGCCAAGGACCTATCTTGCCAGAGGAAAGATGCAGTGATGGATAGTACAAGTGGAGATGGAGCAAACAGATTTGGAGTCAAGCTAGGCAATGCAGAAGAAGATGGATATGAAAGCAGCATGGACAGCAATGATTTTCAGATCATTGCTTGAAGAAAGAAGCAAGTGAAGAACAACTTTGAAGGACTTGACCCTAAATGAATTAAGGGGGAGATTGTTAGTCCCTTGATAATTGCATTTGAGTCAAGTTTAAATAGCAGTATATTATGTTTAGTATTTATGTTTAATGGACATGTTTGTGTTATGTATTTGGACGAAATAGGCCTGCACAAAATGGGTCACTGCAGCCCATATTGTGGCAGTTAGGAATGACAGTTACAAATGACAGTTACTCCCAAAAGTCACAACGTTTGGAGGGAAACTTAACTGCCATTTGGTACCTCTTAGAAACATATAAATATGTAGATTTCTGTAGGCAGAAATCATTCAACCTTTATCAACTTATATATGCATTACCTGTTATTGTTATTTACCTTGTACCCTTTGTTATTTCACTGCACTTATCTATTCTACAATTCGATTATCAACACTATGAAAAACCTTTTGAAACCAAGAAACTTTGGCAATAAACCTGTACACAAATGGCATCAGAGCTTAGGCTCTTATTCTTGGGAAAGGCCAAACTCCGGTTTCATGCAAGGAAGGTATCTCCTTCGAGAAACTCCAAATAGGGTAAACCTATGGGGTGCCAGAAGGAAGACAACAATATCACCAAAAGGAAAAAACATCCTGGCATAAACAGTTAGGGAGAATGAAGCCTTTAACACTGAAAGAGAAAGTGCAGATCTGTTGAAACTAAAAAGAAAGATCATGAAGATGAAGAAAGACAAGAAAGCCAAGTGCCATGTTTGCAAGGAAAAAGGGCATGCATTCTGGGCATGCAAAGATAGACAGAGGCTTGCGGCACTTGAACTTGAACAAGAAAGAGAAATAACTGAGAAAGTTATAACAGAAGAAGCAAGGTACACAGAAAAAGTCTACTTGACTGGAAACTATGTGGTAAAAGGTACTGACTTACTTAATTGGAATGATATATGATATGCTAGTGATTCCTATCAGTTTCATATGTGCCCATCTAGAGCCCTGTTTAATGATATTGAATATAAGTTCAAAATGATTGGTAAAGAAGAGCATGAGAGAAAATTCATTTTCTCATATGGGGTGGGGGATGTCACAATTAGAACTGATGTAGGGGAAGTAGTGGTTAAATCTGTTCAATATACTCCTGAGGTATCATCAAATATGATTAGTTTGGATCTACTTAAGATTCAAGGGTATAGGACAGAGATTGAAGATGGTGTATGCAGCATATTCTACATGTACCATGATGAAAACCATGTTCAGACACCACTGTTAGGAAAAGGCAAAGAAAAGGTTGATATGAATGAAGTTATCAATGAACACGACCAGTTTTTGGAGGATCAATTTAAGCCAATGGATCCCACTGATGAATGCTCTCTCATTAAGGGCATAGAAGATCTTGACTGGAACAAGAATGATACACAGGATTACATTGATGAAGATTACATCAGTTATAATGGTACCCTTTATGCACTCAAAGTCAATTCATTTTCAAGGTACATATCATTCATGAAATTATTGGAGAAGGATGATCTTCTGTATAGGAACTGGGAAATTTTCAATAAGAGATTCATTGATTTAGTTAAGTGGTTTTATTTGGTGCATCTTAATTATGATACACTAGATGCAATACCACCAACGATTAAAGATGTTGAGATAAACTTGCTATGTGTATACAAAGCTGTTGATAGTATGGGAGGTTATTTCACTGTCACCATGGGTGACAAGTGGGGTACAATTGCACAGTTGCAAGGCTTGGATAAAGAAGATGGTAACACAGTTAGAGTTTGCTACAGAAATTTCATTGATCTCCTTGTTATTTATTATGAAACTGCAAGTAGTACTTGGGGTGAAATGCACAAAGAAATAGGTGAAACCAGTCAAATGAAGATGGCCAAGGACCTATCTTGCCAGAAGGAAGATGCAGTGATGGATAGTACAAGTGGAGATGGAGCAAACAGATTTGGAGTCAAGCTAGGCAATGCAGAAGAAGATGGATATGAAAGCAGCATGGACAGCAATGATTTTCAGATCATTGCTTGAAGAAAGAAGCAAGTGAAGAACAACTTTGAAGGACTTGACCCTAAATGAATTAAGGGGGAGATTGTTAGTCCCTTGATAATTGCATTTGAGTCAAGTTTAAATAGCAGTATATTATGTTTAGTATTTATGTTTAATGGACATGTTTGTGTTATGTATTTGGACGAAATAGGCCTGCACAAAATGGGTCACTGCAGCCCATATTGTGGCAGTTAGGAATGACAGTTACAAATGACAGTTACTCCCAAAAGTCACAACGTTTGGAGGGAAACTTAACTTCCATTTGGTACCTCTTAGAAACATATAAATATGTAGATTTCTGTAGGCAGAAATCATTCAACCTTTATCAACTTATATATGCATTACCTGTTATTGTTATTTACCTTGTACCCTTTGTTATTTCACTGCACTTATCTATTCTACAATTCGATTATCAACACTATGAGAAACCTTTTGAAACCAAGAAACTTTGGCAATAAACCTGTACACAAGGTTGGCTGTTTTTTAGTTACTTTATGAAGTTAATAAACAACATACACAATCTTCTCATAAAAATATGATAATATTGGGATGGCGCAATGATCAATCTTGAACACTTTTTATGTCTCTAGGACTCCAGGGGTGCTATTGAAATGTTTGAAACTGAGCTTAGAGAAAATATATGTACTTCAGATCTGAGTTCAATGGTATTTAGTGTATGATATCATTTAAATTCTTTCCACAATGAACTTTATTTGGATCCCGATATTGCTGTAATAAATTTTGTAAAATCATGCATCAACATAGTGCTTATATTTACTTGAATTTGAGTTGTTTCGACTTGTTTTAGGCAATAAAGTTACTTTGTGGTTTCATATATGTGATTTTCTTAAAAGTTCATGTTTTATACAATATATGTAAACAAATAAAGTAGAAATCACTATATAAAAAACGGGAAAACGATTGTTCGAGACTTTTAGTGACTGAATAATTGTGTCAGTATTGAATTATTTTAAGTTTTTCTTTCAGAAACTATAGTGACACATAATATTAGACATTAAATCTACGAGACTTTTTCTGACTGATATTAAGTGTCAACAAAGACTTTTAGTGATGGTTCCATTAGTGTCTCTTTTTCTTTCAGTGGGAGAAGACCAAAATGCCTTTTTAGTGACTTATTTTTGGCTTTTTCTGACACTTGTTTTCAGTCACTAAATGGCATTTATCTTGTAGTGAAATAAAAATATTAATAGCCAAAGCTAAACAAGAAAGACTCAAAAAAGTAAATGTGGACAATTATTATAGGACGGAGGGAGTAATACTTAATGCAAATTATACCAAATAAAAATACATTTGAAACTCAATCTATTCATATATTTTTCATCAAGTATTATATATTGTATTGTTAAAGTTGAATAAAAAAATTGAAATTAACAATTATTATGGGACGGATATAATATATTTTTGGGTTTTGCTAACAACAGCCCTAAGGGTCATTTAAGAAGTCACAAGCAATCGCACGTGGTGAATTTGAAAAAGGAGGTACTAATAATATATCTAAAGAGGTGAGTTATCCACACTCTCTCATAGGGAGGATATCTAATCATTTGATGCATCATCGGCTTATACGGTGTGCATCACGGATTGTACGGTTTGATCAAAACCTCTTGATGTAACAATATTGTTTGATGTGACAATATAGTGAAGGTTTGTATAACATAGCCCATATCTAAAAAGAAGCTGCTGGGATCACAAGCCCAAAAGTCAACCCCAGTGCGAAACAAGTGTGCCTCAGATTAGATTTAGATGCCCTCGATCTTGATTAAACAATGTCTATGATCAACTCTTATATACTAAACAAATCATGATCCATGTTAATCATGTCCTATTCTTCAACCTTGTACATTAATCGGTGGCCAATAATGTAATTTATTATGTGCATTGTGAAAGTCAGTTCTTTGTGTGTATGAAAATACATAGGAAGATATCATATGGTTGGTAACGCACTGAATAGGAGCGTTATCAGGATCTCAAGGGACCTTTAAGCTATCCATATAGAGGAAATATACAAACTTTTATCACTTTTAGACATATAATCGATCTTTATCACTTTTAGAAGCTCTCCAATCTTCGTATGAGTGGGACCAATCAAACCAAGAAGAAAACAATAGCATATCAATGTCGGTCCACACACGAACCAAAAGCCAAATGTTAAAAGCTAACTGATCACAACCAAAGAAAATATCGTCAACTGATTCCATACCAATGTTACATATTGGGCATTCAATGCAAGGGATCTCGAGGCCCCTCAACGATAAGTTTAACCGAGTAGGAAGTCTATCCAAGATAAGTCGCCAAATAAAAACATTTACCTTTCGGGGTAACACTTTCAACCATGTCCTGCAAGGGGAAGATGAAGGCAACATGCAAGCATCAATGTGAGTTCTAGTCACATGAACTGTAGAAGTACCAACATCCTCCAAACTCCATCTCCATGAGTCAGGTCTATCCGAAAATTGAACCTGCCCCAATTTCGAAACCAACAAGGCTAAATTAAAGCAGCCTCATTACACGAACCCATGACTCGTCTCTTCCAATTCCAAACCCATGAGTTCTAGTCGCATGACTTGTCTCTTCCATTTTTATGAAAAATTAAAATGAGTAGTTTCCCTTTAATGAAAGCATATGTTTTTGCGATATTATTTCACCTCAAAATCTCATGCAAGTAAAAAGTATATTTGATACAAGTTAGCAATAAAGTAACAAAAGACTTGTTTAAATTAAGTAGTATTATCAAAATAATGCTTTTAGATTTGAAACACTTTAACTACACCACAACCACTCAAAGATAGCATAGTGGCAAAAAGGCTTGTGACTATCATTCTAAAATGTGTGAGAACTCAAGTTCAATTCCTACTAGATACAAACAACCTCGAAGTAGCCATGCCAACCTCCTGCAAGGGG